>JAQZBX010003691.1:41888-54814 GCA_029593785.1 Cabassous unicinctus
AAAAAAAAAAAAAAAAAGATCCTGCCCTCTCAAGGACATTCTCAGGATGACGGATATTGACAAGTCATCAAGGATTGCCATGCAGTGATGCTGGCTGCTCTGGTGTTGTAGGACTCTAGAGGAGACTCTAAAATAGTCAAAGGTGGGAGGAGTGCCAGGGAAGGCTTCCTTGAGGAGACAATGGTACTTCCTCTACATTTACAGGCTGTGCTTGACCTTGTAGCTCCAAAACTCACAACCACTTGACCTTGTCTCTGTAACTCTTTATATTTGTTTCCTTTGCTGCTGTAACAAATTAATATCAATTTAGTAGCTTAAAACAAGACAAAATTATTATCTGACAGCTCTGGAGGTCAGAAGTTCCAGAATGCTTTCAATGGGCTGAAATCAAGCCTTCTGGAGGCTCTAGAGGAGAATCTGTTTCCTTGCACTTTCAGCTTCTATAGGCCACCTGAACTCCTTGGCCCATGGCCCCTTTCTCCATCTTCGAAGCCAGCAGCATAGCATCTTCAGATCTCTCTCTTCATCCCTCCCTCCCTCCTTTCCTCCCTCCCTCTCTTCTTCCCCCTCCTCTGCTTCCATCTTCATATTTCCTTCTCTAACACTGACCCTCCCATTTCCCTTTATAAGGACCCTTGTGATTACATTGGGCCCACCCAGACAATCCAGGAGAAACTTCCCATCTCAAGATCCTTAATTCAATCACATCTTTAGACATCTTAATCACATGTCTGTCCCTCCATATAAGGAAACATATTCACAGGTTCTGGGCATTAGGATGTGGACATCTTTGGGGACCATTACTCAGGCCTGATTGCCCAAGGCCAGCCTACGAATTAATTCATTTGGGCCAAGAGTGCAGCTAAGGCTGCACAGGAGAGGTGGAGGCACACGGGGCAGCAGGTGGGATGGGGCCGTAAGCTCGCCCTCACCTTCCTTCTATATATTTTCCCTGGACCTTCTGCAATGAATCATTTCTATAAACTTTCTTCCTATGCAGATAGTCTGAGTTTGTGTTCCTTCCTTAAAACACTAATAATACTCACATTGCAAGGTTGCTTTGAGGATTTGGAGAAGGCTCAATGAGGAAACTCATATGAAAGTGTTGAAGACAGAGTTTTTGCTCAGTGAATATAACTCAGTCTAAATCCACTGCATTTGTATAGCTATTTCAGCAATGAAGGTGGAGGGAGACCCAGTTTGAGATCAAGCTCTATTCAAGATGTATCAAAGCAGGGGAGCCCACAAAGCAGGGTCACATCCAGAAGAAGCAGTTGGGAGAGGTGGCAGGGCCCATTGGGAGGTGATGGGAACAGCTCAGGGGAGAGCCCTGGAGGGGATAGCAGTGGAAAGAGGGAGCTTGTTTGGCACACAGGAGTGACACCTTGGGACTTTCAAGGATAGCCAGGGGTCGGGCCAGGCAAGAGCTAGAGAGACAAGAACACTTACTGTGCAACACATTATACTCCATGAAGCTCTTCCACACTCTCATTTGGATTTCCCACTAAAGAGAACAGGGAGACAGACAGGCTGTCATGTGGAAACCACCAGGATGGGGCCCATGGCATTTCCCTGCCTAGGCAAGGCTCAGGGGTGTCCCTGCCTGGAAAAAGCCCATCATTCCCAGTTCCCTTCTGGACAGCTGAAGACCAAAGTCTCTCTTCTGGAGCCACCTAGAAATGAGAGGCTCCAACTCATAAACGTCCATCTTTTTGCAAAGAGGGAAAAATGTTAGGTCAAATTAGCCAACCCAGTCAAGTCACAAGGCAGAGAAACTCAGCAGAGGCAAGGGCCAGAAAGGAGTATTATCTGGGCACAGCCAGCAACTCTTATCATGGGGCAGACGGTAGAGGGGGAAGGAAGAGGGCATAGGAGGGGCAGGAGGAGGAAGATGAAGGCCAGGCAGGATGTCTGTGGGTGGGAGACTGGGAGGAGATGGAGGAGGGGCCCTGAGGGGGAGAAAGGGAAAGCTGGAGGGTATGGGGGACTTGGAGGGCTCAGGAAGCCAGGCTGGATGGGGCCATCATTCTCAGCAGTCATCATTCATGCATTCATTCATTTAACCAACAAATCCAGAGCATATGCTGGGTGCCAGCCGTGTGGAGGGCTCTGGACCCAGAGGCCAATATGGCAGCGCCCCTGCCCAGGGCATCACTGGTCCACTGGACCCCTAGAAGATGGGTGGCTCCCTCTCCCCACCAACACACACCTTCTTACCTCCAGGGGTCTTCTCTTCTCACAACCAGCAAGTTGAAAATTATTTTACTAGAGAACTATCGTGACTCCTGCAGGCAGCTCCCAGGTAGGGCAAGAGAAAGGAGCACGAGCCTGGAGCAGCATCCTGTGGACCACCCACACTGGCCCCTGCAAGCCGTGTCTCTATGCATGAAGACCTGGGCCTCTCCTGGACCTCCATACTTGCACCCCAAAATGCCCAGGACCGCAGACCAGGGAGCATAGGGTGGGAATACTCAGAAACCTAGGAACATGGCAAGAGGAAGAGTTAAGGTTTGGGGACAAAGGCAGTATGGAATAGAAGAGAGAGCTCCAGAGGCCAAGACAAGTTCTCGGTTCAGATCTGGGCTTTGCCACTTTCAGGCTGTGTGACACTCAGTAACTCGGTTCTCTGGGCCTCAGTTACTTTGCCTCTCAAATGAGGTGAGTATTTCCCAGGACAGATGTAGCTTAACAGACAATTGTGTGATTGTGCCAAGCCCCAGCATTAGAATCGACCTGTTTTAGATTACTGTTTTGTTTTTAAGAAGGTGCCGGAAATTGAACACAGGACCTCGTACATGGGAAGCAGGTGCTCAACCACTGAACTACATCTGCTCCCCATGGATCCACCTGCTTTGGAGGGGACTCAGGGGCAGGGAGCCCATCTCCTTCTCCCTGGGAGACACACTCAGATCAGTGGCTGTCGTGGGCATAAAGGAGCCCATCTCCAGGGGCTCAGCAGCTGGGCCTGGTGGCCTGAGCTTCCACACTGTGGTTTCAAGGGCAGGCCTAGCTGTAAGAGGGTGACACCCCCCGTCCCCATGCTCTGAACTTCATACAGAGGCGAGGTTAATAGTTTTCCTCTGGGAACCTGAAAATCTGCAGTGCTTCTCAGTTTTCAAAGCATTTCTAATTCACTGTCATCCCTGTGGGGTGGACAGAAAAGACATGAAGAAACCCATTTTACAGATGAGGAAACAGATGCCCAGAGAAGTTAGGCTTTCCCCGGGGAAACTCAGCTGGTAAAGAATCTAGAGCTGCCAATTTGGTTCAAGGCATTTCCTGCCAAATGGTGCCGTGGCTCAGTGGGGCACCTCCAAGCCCCAACCCTCCAGCTTCACCCATCAGTTGAGGCTGATGGGACATGTGAAAGACCTGGGGAGGCTTGTAATTTGGTCCTTCTGCCTTAAATATCTGCACAGCATTTACTGAGCAAGAGTATAAGGAAACCTGGTTTTTCCTTTCAAAATTCCCTTTTTTAAGGTCAGCATAAGTAATTAACAACATGTGGTGGATATAACGAACCATTTTAACCTAATCAAATATGTCTTTCTTTTCAGTTTTTCCATTTTCAAAGCATTTCAGAGCATTAGTCATTCACACTCATTAGGAGAGAAGTAACCATAGATATAGTTACAAAATCTTGCTCAACACTTGTTTTAAATTTTTTTCCCCAGGAGTCATGTCAGCAGAATGTTCCCTTCTTTTCTGTGGTTCTGTTGGTTTTTGTTTTCTTCTGTAATTTTGAAACTAGAAAACTTCTTGGGAGAGATGCATCAGCTAGCTGGTGTATCGTTATGAGAAACTAAAACTCAACTTTACAATGAAGAAATTCATTGCTTCACAGATCTGCTAATCCAGAGGAAGAACAGGCTTCAGGATCTGCTCACTCTAGCAGCTCATCTGCATTCCCAGCAATTCCCTTGGCTGAGTTTTCATCCAAGCCTTGGTTTCATGTACAGGTTGACTCATCTCATAGGAGCAAAATGGCTGCAGTGGCTCCAGGATTCCCACCACAATCCTCAGAAGAGAATGGCTCTTTTTTAAGGGAAAGAATGCCTCTTTTCAAGAGACCCTTAACAAATCAATGTTGTCATTAGGGTCACATTCTCTCATTCCTGAATCATCCCTGTGGCCAGGAAAAATGCTCTGCACTGATTGGCTCAGCCCTAGGTTCCTGACCCAATTGCTGTGATAAAGTGTTCATGATTACCCTTATACCAATCAGGCCAACCTCCCAGTAGAGGTGGAGTCTACTTCCCCTGCACCATATGGGGAAGGAACTGTCAGGGGAGGGAGGAGGAGTGGGATAGTGAGGCAAAGTAGACACCAGAACAAAAAAAATGGAGGTAGTGAGAAGAAAGGGGAAGGGGAAATGGAGGCTGTTAGGCATGGCAGAGACCCCTGGCCATCCTGAAACAGTCACTATATCCCCTCCTCCTGGGCACACAACCAAACTGCGCTTCCCAGCCTCCTTTGCAGTATGTGTGGCCATAGGACTAAGTACTGACCAAGAGAATGTGTGTTTCCCCTTAGGGCTAAGCCTTAGGGTAGTGCGTCTCCCTCCTCTATGCTCTTTTTACCTTTTCCCACAATTTCAACCCTGCAGAGAACAGCATGTGCTCTAAGGGATGGCCGAGCAAAGCCATGGAAGAACTTGGGTCCCTACGCAACTGCCCTGACTGGACTACTAGGACTGCTCACTTCATCAGTGTTACACAAAAGAGAAAAAAACATCTGTCTTCTTTAAGTTCTAACAGGATCCGCAAACTATGATTTGCGAGCCAGCTCTGGCCTGTGTTTGTAAATAATGTTTTGCTGGAACACAGCCATACTTGTTCATTTACGAATTCTCTATGGCTGCTTTCCTGCTACGACAGAGTTAAGTAATTGAGTAATTGCAGAGGTGAGTAGTTGCGACAGAGACCTTATGACGGCATGGTGGTGGTGGGCATTCCTAGAGGGGCCTGCTGCCTTTCCCTGGGACCCACAAATACCTCCTGTGCTCAGGACCAGGTTTGTCAGCCTGGGGGGATAAACTCCAGTCCCCTAGGAGATAAGGGGACTGCCCTGACATTCTTTCCCATATTGTCCCAAGCATATGTAAACATTGCCTGGAGGGAAGCAGGTGTGGCTCAATCGATAGAGCTCCTGTTTACCATATGGGAGGCCCCGGGTTCGCTTCCTGGGGCCTCCTTGTGAGAGCAGGCTGGCCTGCGCAGCGCGGTGGGCTGATGCAGCAGGACCTCACAGCAAGGGGGAGATTAGCAGACATGGAAAAATCACACAGCGAATGGACACAGCAAACACAAGCAGCAAGGGGGGGATAAATAAATAAATAAATAAATCTTTAAAAAAAAACATTGCCTGGAGACAGTCCGCTTCTGGTGGGCTTGTTTTCTGTCATCCAGCTCACACCCCAGAGGATAGGCGGGGAGCAGGGTTCCTCCACCATGGCAGCACAGGAGCACAAGAAAAGGGTGCTGAACATACAACTCCCTGCATTGGCCAGGACTGAGGCTCGCTGGCTATGGAGAACCGACGCCTACTGGTGAAGCTGGCCTTGCCCGTTCTCTTCTCTATGTGAATAAAATGTCCTTCCATCAGAGCCCGTGTGAGACGTGCATCTGTTGGCAGCCCTGACACCTTATTGGAGTGGACTGATGGTTCTTTAGATGTCTCTCCTCCTGACAGACACCCACAAAAAACAAAATATTTACTTTGGCACTTTACAGACCCCTGCCCTACGTCATTATTGGAGCTCTTTGTTCCAGCAGTCTAGCCTTCCATTAACTAACGCAGTTCACAACCAGCGCTGTTCACTACAGGAATCCATCAGTATTTAAAATTCAGATAATAAACCACCTATTCCCAGTAAATAGCACCTGCCATACAGCAGTGCCCATTTCAGGTGACAGTCAGTCTCAAAGTAAAGACCCAGGCAAAGTTGTACCAGGCAGCCTTGTGTCAAAATTTACAGGAGAAATATGTAGACTGGGGATGAATATGTATTTTATTCTTACTCAGTGGCTTCGATTTCTTTGGCACAAGTTGGACCGACTCTCACATCACAGTTCTGAGAAAAGACGTGTGTAGAAACTTGAGTTAACTGGTACTTGTTTTGAGCAGCGATGTTTTGAACGCTTTATAGATCGGCACCCAAGAAGCAGCCTGCTTCACCCATCCCTTAATATGCCCTGGACGCTGCTAGTGCTTGTTCCACCCCTGTCTATGATTGACAAGGGGCCCTGGAGCACTGGAGCAGAGATGCCTGCTGGTCCCAGGGGTTTCTCGTAAGACAGGACATTTATTTAAGCAAATCAATTTTATTGATACATATTAAATAAAGCATAAATCAATGGTATTCAGTGTAACCACATATTTGTGCATTCATCACTTCAGTCATTCTTAGAGCGCTTTCATTATTCTAATAATAATAATAAACAAACAAAACTCATCACCTATCCATCTCTCTATGCTTCCCCTGCAGTACATAGCTGCTATTCTGTTTCCTTCTCTCTAGTATATTGGTATTTATATTTTGTAAAAACAACCTTATATATGCAATATCACCCATACTGGTGTTTTACATGAGGTTTTACTATCTTATACAGAAGATAGGACATTTTGACATTCTCCTTTGGGGACAATTCTGAGCCTGTCAGCAAGAAGTGGGCTTTCAAGTCCGTGGGCCTGTGAGTTGTCTCTGAGGTGTGCTTCCCCATGCTGGGAAGGGAGAGGTCCCAGTAGTGATGAAGATTTGAAAGGTCAGGGTTGGCTATAAGCTCTGAGGTGAAGGAAGGAAATCCCTTGGGCAACCTCAGCAGACTGGTGGGCTAGTCTTGCAGAGAAACAGACAGATTGGGAGCTTAGCCCACCCACTCAGGAGTCAGATAAGTGGCTTCATTTTCTGAATCTCATTCTCACTGTTTCTAACTATGTGAGCTCAGGCAAGTTACTTAACATTTTTTGTGCTCCAAATGGAGCTGATAAAAGTAGTACTTCTCTCATAGGGTTGCTATGAACATTAAATGAGCTCTTACTCAACAAATGCTAGCACTTCCATCCAGAATTCTATACCGCCAATCATTACTAGCTTTAAAGGTTAGACAAAATAACTAGGACAGGTGAGTGCCGGGAGGCCTTTGTGAGAAGCAAGCCTGTCAGGAGAGGATGCCTGGCTGTTCCTGACTAAGATTCTTGGACTTCACTCGCCAGTGAGCACTTAAGAGCAGAGCCCTGGGGCCACTGTCATGGGGGAGGGGATGGGAAGGGGAAGAGCAGAGAAAGGAGGGAGAAGACTACCCTGTGGCTTCCTTCCCCTGAAAGTTACTGACGAGAGAATGGACATTAACCAGTCCTGAAAAAGTAATTTCTGGGCCTGCTCTGTACCTGAACTTTGGAAATGGTTTATCCTCCTAATCAAGAGTAATGCTCTAGCCGGGCTAAGCAATCCGAGAAGATCCATTCAAAGTTGGACTTGGCTGAATCCTTCTTAGCCTTCCAGGCTCCACTTCAGCATCGCTTCCCCAGGTGGGCCTGGGCTGAGTTAAAGCCCTGAGACTGTCCACACGGCACCTCGCAAGTTCCCATCGTAAACTTATCACACATCTCTTTTTACTATTTACTGAGCACCTACCATATGCTTGTTATTTGCAAGGTCTTGCCACCACTGGATCCCCAGTGCCCTGTGCCATGCCCAGTCCAAGGAGCTTCCTCACCCCAATAAATAATATTCAGTGAATGACTGAGGCCCCCGAAAGCTTTGCAATGTTAAAGTATAATCATAGCTAAATTTATTCAGCGCTCTCTATGTTCCAGGAACAGTGTAAGTGCTGTCTATTTAATTCACTCAACAACGCTGTGAACAGAGATTCCCATCCCACTTTTACAGATGAGGAAATTGAAGCTACAAGCTGTCAACTCGCCCAAGCCCACACAGCTCATGAGTGAGATCCAGTGGCTCATCCAGGGGTACGGTGAGATCTATGAGCTAAGCATCGTGCACACTGCCTTCACTGGGTGGAGAAAAATATGCTCTTTCAATCTTTGATTTAGCTTAGAAAACTCAATGAGTAGACTCCAATCTTCCTGTGTTTTCAAGATACGGTTGTGGAGGTAGATCCTGGGACAGTATCTGCCTCTAAGGTCCAGTAGAGTTGGGGTGTTGTTCAGAATGAGATATGAAACAGGGCAAGCTAGGCTGACTTTCCCTCCTTAGAAACACCTGATGCATGGAGCAAATCTCCATGGGGTGGGGTGGGGGGACTGTGGCAGGATTGTGGGGGCCCCATGAAGGCTCCTTTGGATGACAACTCTCCTACTTTGGAGCCCTAGGAGTTGGGCCTCTGCTGGGGTCTGCTTTCTGACAGGCAGAGGAGACTTAGGCCTGTAAACACTGCCAGCATTTGCATGGGCCCACATACCTGAGTGTGAGCTAGGCTGCAGCCCCTCTCAGAAGCCTAGGACCTGCCAACAAACTGCTGCTCGAGCTATTAAGGCATATTGCTCTGTCGGGGGAAAAAGAATGTTAAAAACAACAAGAATTGATCTCTATTTTCTTCAAGTCAGAAGGTGGCATTAAAAGGCCATGCCCCTGGGGGAGGGGAAAAAAAAAAAAAGACATGCTCCTGGGAAGCGGAAGTAGCTCAAATGGTTGAGTGCCTGCTTCCCATGCACAAGGTACCTCATAATATATATATATATATGTAAGGAAATGCCCCAACTGTAACACTAATACCACACTAATGCAAAATGTTGATAATGGGAAAAAACTGTGTGGGGGTATATGGGAACTCTGTACTTTCTGAATGATTTTTCAGTAGAGCTACAACTGCTCTTAAAATTTTCTTTTTTAAAAAGACAGACTTTGCAGAGAAAGAAAGAAAGAGGGAAAGAGAGAGAGAGAGAAAGAAAGAGAGAGAGAGAAAGAAAGAGAGAGAGAGAGAAAGAAAGAAAGAGAAAGAAAGAAAGAAAGAAAGAAAGAAAGAAAGAAAGAAAGAAAGAAAGAAAGAAAGAAAGAAAGAGAAAGGAAGGAAGGAAGGAAGAAGGAAAGAAGGAAAGAGAGAAAGAAAGAGAGAGAGAGAAAGAAAGATTTTTTTTTTTAAGTTACAATTATGGCCTCCTTGGGAGAAGCAGGATGGAACAGAAAAAATCAGAGAAGCAAACTGTCCACTTGAGAAAGGGAGAGCCTTCTTCTGCCTCCGCCATCTCCAGTGACTGGAGAAGAGTGGGGAGGGAGGGGAGGACGGAGGCAGAATAGGGATGGGGAAGTGAGGGGTGGGTTGGTCTTAATTAACTTAACTCTCAGAAATAAAAAGCAGAGTTCAGGAGCACCTGGATTTCCAATTAGCTTTTCGGAGGGAGTCAGGGACCACCAACCATGGAGGGAGTTATGAGCGCTCGGCTGGGTTCTAGAACCTCTGTAACCTCATGCTTACTGTTTGGATGACTGCCTGCCTGATTACCCCAGAGGAAAACCAGTCCACAGAAGCAGTCCATGAAGTAGTGTTGGAAGCAGAAAGAGGGGAAGTCGGCATTCCACTCCCCAGCCACGTCCAGGGCCAGAGAGGGGAAACTCAGCAGAGTCCCTGGGGACCTGATCAAGGAAGGAAGGCAGGGGGTCACAGGGGCATGGGGGATGAGGGTGGGGGCCCTCAGGCCTGAGAAGAGGCCTGGAGTGTTGCAGCAGCAGGCCCACGGCAAGAGATGGAGGGTTGGGGGTGGGTTCAATAATGACACAGGACCGCGACAGTGGAAACAGGCTTAGTTGCCACACAGATGGGTGTGAATCCCTCTACCTCCAGCTGGCGATTCACTAGCTATGTAACCTTCCTCTGTCACCATGGGTCATTTCTAAACCTCAGTTTCCTCATGAAAAGCAGATAATCGGGCAATTGTGATGATTAAATAAGAAAACGGAGAGAAAAAAAAAAAAAGAAAACGGATGTAAAGCAGCTAATACAGGGCCTGACCCAGAGTAAAAGCTGGATGAATGCTAGTTGTCTCAAGGCCTCCCCAACTCTCTCCTCCCTTCAGGGCTGGAAGGCTGTGCTCCCTCTCTCACTAAGCCTCACATAAACCAAGCCAAGTATGAGGTTGCAGCCCATGGTGCGACGAGGGCTGAGCTCCACGGGAAACTTGCCGCTTCCCCACGCGCCTGTTTCCTTGGCACTAGCTAACATCTCTGGGCTCAGTGGCCCCGAAAGCATGGGGCATGCCAAGACTTGGCATCAGGCTGTCCATCTCCCCGGCGTCCCTCAGGCCACCTGAGAGGCAGCTGCTCTGGCGAGATGCCCCAACAGGCATGGTCTTAGGCCTTGGAAGTGTGCAGGAGGATGAAGTGAGCCAGCCCCACTGTCTTCCTGCCAGCGCAGCCCGCCTCGGGTGCCAGCCAGGTTTCACCCGGGGAAGGCTGTGTTCCCATTTTCTGCGCCCCATCCTGCCCAGAAGGGCTGCTGAATGCAGGATGCTCGGGAAGGAGCTGCCCCAACAGGCTGATGTGGTGGGAGCCCTCAGACTATTTCAGGTTCACGCCTCTCGGAAGCTGGCATCCAGCCGCAAGCTGGCTGCCCGCCAGCTTCTCGCAGCCTATTTGCTTATCGCTGTTTCGGAGGCTTCTGAGAAATGAGTCTCCATCTGAGGGAAATCTGTAGCTCTGGAGACTTGTGACACCTGAGACTTTGGACACTCAGAGAGCCCAACTTCGGCCACTTCAGGCGCGGGCGTGGGAATAAACGTCACCGCGGGGGCGTGGCTTTGCAGCTGGCTCCTCCCACTTCCCTCCAAGGCAGCCCAAGCCCGAGCTAATCCACCCACTCTGCTCCGAGCTGCCGCCAAATGGATGGCTTCAAGGTCTCCTACTCCACCTGAAAAAAAAAACAAAACAAAACTATACGCACGTTGTATTCCTTCCAAAATACGCTTTGAATTTCTTATAATAGAAAAGTGACATCTAGGGGAAGATGATTCAAGCAAACTTGTGGATTATGTCCTTGTAATGACCTATTAACAGAAACCCAAATCTGATCACAGTTTGAGAAATAAGAATGGAGAAGTACCTTATGTAAAATCTCTGCTCAGTAAATAATTGCTGAAGTTCTGGAAATGCCCTAACTTTTAAAAATTATAAAATAGACTCTAAAAAGCCCCATGAAATTTGGAGGCATTGTAAAATAAGCAGGTTATTTTAGTGAATTTGAAAAGAATAAAGAAAAATAAATCAAGCTATTCCCACCACACAGAGACAGCCACTTTGGTGCATATTTTGCTGTAGTCTAATTGTCATTCTGTATTTCCTACTTGTTGTCCTGGTTAGCATTTTAACCTAAACCAATCAATTAATGCTCAGTAAGATAATTTCTAAAGACTGCATAGTAGTCCAGTGTATGGTTGAACAAAAATTTATTTAAACATTCCCTTTTTGACATTTAGATTTGTTCCCTCTTTTTGCTCTTATAAAATGTTATAATGTTTATACACATGTATAATGTATAATATGTAACATAATGATATAATATTAAATATATGTATAACATAATACAAAAATGATAGTAACTATCTTTGCACATTTATCTGAGAAACATACTTAGGATAAAATTCTTCAAAGAAAAATTTTAAGGCTCTTTGCCCATCCTGCCTTTGCTGGTTTCTTTTTTTTTTTTTTTTTTCGCTTCTATACGTGAAAACCATTCTCACCTTGAGATCAGGTAAGTATTTGGCTAAACTTTTTGTAATGTTACAACTTTGTTGTTATATATAATCCATTTGGACTGATAACACCAGTAATAATACTAGCTAATATTTACTGCACAGTCCTATGAACTGGACACAGTGCTGGAAACTTTACATGCATTATCTCACTTAATACCTACAATTATGCTCTGAGGTAGTAACTATTTTTATCCCCATTTTACTTATGGTACATTGCATGAGATAAGTATCTAGCTTTGTTTTCCCATGTTATTCCAGCATTATTTATTGAACAACTTATCTTTCCCCCACTGATTTGACATGTACTACTAATTTTTTGAAAACGTAGGATCTCTTCCAAAGCTTCTCTTCTTTTCCATTGAGCTGCCTGTCCTTGTCCCAGTACTGCACTGGTTTTGTTTGTTTTTCAATTTTTATTGTGGTAACACAAATACAACAGAACATTTCCCATGTTAACCACTTTCAAGTATATAATTCAGTGGTGTGGATTAAATTTACCATGTTGTGCTACCATCATCACCATCCATTACTGACATTTCTCCATCGCCCTGAACAGAAACTCTGTACCCATTAGGACGCACTGTTTTAATCACTGAATCTTTATGAGTCAGTTTCCTAGAGCTGACATAACAAGGTACCTTATAGTAGGTGGCTTAAAACAACAGAAATTCCTTCTGCCAGATTTCTGGAGGCTAGATTCTGAAAGCAAGGTGTCAGCAGGGCCGTGCTCCCTCCGAAGGAGCTAGGTGAGATTCCTTGCATGCCTTTCCCAGCTCCTAGTATTCCCATTTTCCCAGGCATTCCTTGGCTGGTGGTAGCATAATTCCAGTATGTGACTCCATCGTCATGTCTTCCCTTTGTGTCTGTGTCTCCGTCCAAAATTTCCTCTTCTTCTAAGGACATTAGTCATATTGGATTTAGGGCCCATGGTAATCTAGAATAATCTCATCTTAACTAATTACTTCTGCAGAGGTCCCTGCTCAGGTACTAGAGATCAGGACTTCAGCAGATCTTTCTGAGATCCACAGCACTTTATATTTTAATATCTGGTAATATAGATCCACCCTGTTCTTTTTTTTTTTCCTCCAGAAATTTCTGGACTCTATTCATATATATTTTTTTTTTCCAGGTGACTCGTTAGATTCATCCTGTCAGGTTTAAAAAATAACCTTAGATATTTTTATTAGAGTAGCATAAAACATACATTTGGGCAAAGG
>JAQZBX010003692.1:0-13819 GCA_029593785.1 Cabassous unicinctus
GTATGTGTGGGCATGCATGCAACACAAGCATGAGCATGTCGCCCTGATTGTCCACGCAACCTCTGGGAAAGCTGGTTCTGCTCTAAAGGGACTTTGGGCCAGGCTGGAGGAGAAGGCAGATGCACAGCCCCCTTTCTCATGGAGCATGGCATCAGGGGGCCCCTGTGCAGAGCCAAGCATATTGTGGAGTTGGGAAGGCAGTGGAGACAGGGCCTGTAGTCCCAAACTCAACATCTCCTCACGGGGACCTGCCGACAGCCAAGCTGAAGCACCACATTGTGGTCCCCTGCCTCTCCAACACCTTTCTCGTCCTCCCCACCCCTGTTCCTGGCACACCCTTACCAGTCCCTCGGGCCGGGAAGAGGGCAGGTGCTCCGGGGACCTCACCTGATGTTGGGGCCTCATCCCCGTTCCTCTAGTAATTGGTGACTTCTGGTGCAGCGGCTGCCCACCACATACGGTTATTGAGGTTTAAATTTAGAGTTAAATATGACAAACACTCCCATTCCTCAGTGGCACTGGCCACGTTTCAAGTTCTCAAGAGCCACGTCAGCAATTGGTGGCTAAGGGAGTGGATAGAACCGATGAAGAGTTTTTCTGTCACTGCAGAAAATTCTAGCCACCCTGGTTCCCTGGACCCGGGCCCTCACACGTCTGGAACTTTGCTTACGCCATCCCCCTTTGTCTGTCTGTGAAAACCCAACACCAGGCTCAGCGCAGACGGCGCCTTCCCTGGGACCCCCACCCCCCATTCAGCAGGCACGGATGCTCCAGGGCCTTCCTGGGGCTCATTCCCACCTCCAGGCCACTGGCTTCCCCAGGACAGGGGCCGTGGCTTATTGATTTATGCATTTTTCTTTGCATGCATCGTTTCTCTTTCTGGCCAGCCTTCTCCCTCTCCTCACTCACCCACTCTTGTCCTCTCTGCCGCCCCCCTCCATTTCTCTCTCGTAGACTCTTGGCCTGTCTTGCACGCCCTTGCATTGCCTCGCTCTGATTTCTTTCTCTCTGTTCCCTTCTCTCCCTCTCCCTCTTCTTTGCTAGAGAGATGCTAATTGCACCTGCAATTACCTAATTGCCATGGCAATTAGCCAGTTGCACTCTATTTTGAAGGTGCAAATGGCAAATTGCAGGCATAAGGAGGTAATTTTGGGCACAAAACTGTGCCCAGAGAGCTCGGCCTCAGCCCTGGGGGCCATGAGGAGGCCCAAAGAGCCAGAGAAAGCAGGGTCTGGAGTGTGCCTCTCTCTCCCAGCAGAGGGAAGGTCCCAAGGTGGAAGGATGGAGGTAGGGGGTGGGACTTGAGGGTGGGGAGTTTCTCTATAAGCAATTCACATAATTTCCAGCACAGAGCAAGGCAAACCTGCCAGCTTTAATTGTAGTGATTTTCATATTATCAGCAGTGCTGATGAGGACTAATCATTGATACTTAGCAAGGTTGTTCAAGGAGCTGAGAGAGGGCAGGCGCCTGACCTCCCTTTGCAGCCTGGCTCAGAGGGCTCTGCCCCAAGCCTGCCCCTGGGAGGCCACCTCCAGTGTGAAGGATGGAGCACCGGGGCAGGAGCCAGGCAGCCTGGTGCTGGCTGGCTGTGGGCACTCAGGGAGCAGGGGTTCCACGTGGATGCTGACCTCCTGGTTGGTGCCTGCTATGAGAGCAGTGGTTGTCAGTCTGGACAGTGGGTGTTTGGGACCATGTGCTTGGGAGACAAGAGCCCACCCCTGCATGCACACTGACCTCAGGATCCTGGGGTTCTGGCTGCGGTAGTAGAGGGGGTCCTGGGAGATGGAGCATCCCTTTGCCGGGACAGGGGAAGAAGCACCTTGGGGACTGACATCAATGCTGCTTTGACCAGGCCAGCGTGCTATTTTCACATAATTTGTGCATGTTTGTGTGGCTCTGGGGATGCTGATGGGGGTTTGGGGGAGATCTTTGCTGGCACATTTTGTCATCCCTGTGGCCTCGAGTGATGTTAGACAAGGAATAGCCCAGTCATAGAATCTTATCATGTGCCCTGCAGGGGGTGGGGGGCTGACACTGTGATACAGAGGGGCACGACCTGCTTGTACTGCCCACCCAGCTGCATATTGGCTAACATTCAGACCAGGAGATGAAGGAGACAGTACTGCCAGTGAGAAGCCCAGCGCTGCTCTATTGATGGACAGTTAATAAATGCCTGGCTAGCTGGGTGGATGGGTGGATGGATGGATGGGTGGATGGATGAATAGCAAGCTGCAGCCTCTTTCTGGACCTCGGTTTCCCCATCTGTGAACTGAGGAGGACTGTGCCATCTCTTACACTCTAGAAGTCCACGCTGATGGGATTCCCTCCTGCTCCCCTGCAGAGCCCTTCCCCCACCTTGGCTCACAGGGTCCCCTGCTGGGAGTGCCCTCCCCTTCAGCACCATCTGCTGAAAACCTCCCAGTCCTCCAAGACACCCCTGCTGCTGTCCTTTTGGCACCCAGCCAGGTAGTGTTCTGAGCCCAGAGAATTTCGAAGCCTTACAGGATCTTAGCTAGCTGGCATGTTGGGCCCTTGTTTCCCTGCTGAGAGAAGGGGATGTATTTTGGCCGGATTTTCTATGCCTTGTATACTGTCAAACTCTGCAAATGGGGACAGATTGGCTGGCTTTTAAACCCCAAACTCTCAGGCCTCAAAGGAATGAATTTGGCTACAGAAGACCCTTCAATCCCTTCACTTCGGCTCTGCTGCCCCTGGACTGGATGCAGAGCTGAACCCCCTGGCTGGAGATGGGGCGGCTTGTGGGTGGGCTCAGAGCTGCAGCGGGGCAGGCCGGTCAGGGCTGGGCTGTGGCTGGCACCCCCACATTCCCGCTGATGCCGGCTTCTTCTACCTGCTTCCCAGGACGGCCTCAGCAGGGACACCCAACTAAACACAGCAGCAAGTGTCCGAGGCCACAAGTACCAGTTAATTAATTCACCAGAGGGAAGGAAGGCTATAAATAACCGCTGGGAGCCGAGGGGGCGGGCGGGAGCAGGCGGAGGCAGGCTCCTTCACCAGCCGGTTTCACAGTGGCTCTGCCCCGGCAATGCAGGTTAATGAGCACAGTCCTCCCTGCCAACATAATAGCGACTAAAAATAAAGAAAGAGAAACGAGTCACCCTCCCTGGTGAATCAGACGCCTCCAATTGTAATTTCCATGCTGATACTGTAATTTTCCTGTTCCTCTTGCTCCCCTGGGGGCTGATGGAAACGGAACCCCCTCCCCCAAAAGCAGATAAAGCTTCTATATTCCCTCCTCAGGAAGGGGAGGTCGGCAGGGGGCAGAGGGAGGGCAAATGAAACACAAGCGCAGGGCCAGCTGGGAGGCTGAGGACAAGGGGATGCCCTCCTTGCAGAGGAAGAAATGAGGTTCAGATGTGTCACATGGCCAGTGAGTGGCAGAGCTAGAACTCTGTGTCTTGAGACTTGAAATCCATGTCACTGCTCTGGCCTATCCCCCCTCACTTCCTCTGGGTTTTTCAGATAAGGAAACTGAGGCACAGGGAGAGAAAGTGACTTGTCAAGAGTCTCCTAGGAGATCAGTGGCAGAGCTGGACTAGGAGTTGGCTGCTGGACTCCCCAGCCAGTGCTCCCAACTCTGCTCAACTCTGTCTCTTCCTGTCCTAACCTTTGACCCTCCCCCATGTCCCTTCCTGCCCCACCCTGACCCTACACTCCCTGGCTCCTCTAAGACACCAGTAAGATGAAAATTCTCCACCTCCATTCCACCCCCAGACTCCTTTGTGTAGTGTGTGCACTGTACAACCTTCTCCAAAGATCTGCCTGCTTCTATCTTTCTGGAGGCCAGCCAAGACCCCAAAAGCTCTCCAAGAAGGTAGAACTTGCATGAAAACTAAATGAGGCTCCCCGCCCCTGCCAACTTCAACCCCCTCTCCCCAACACATGTTGTGAAAGAAAAAAGACTGAAATAAATTGGATTGCCTTGTGTGGATTGCAGCAACTCTTTCTTGGAGGGGGCAGTGGGGAGTTGGGGACCTGGCAGCTGGGGGAATAAGAGGTCCACCTTGGGACGTGAACATGGAAACAACTAAACCCAGAAGGGCAGCTGCTAGCCAGATTCCAGAGTCTGACTCAGACATTGGGTCCTGCCACCCTGTATGTAGGTATTTGTTTTGTCCCATTGGGTCCCACTTCAGGGAGACACCTGTGGGAGGAGAGAGGCCTCATCCCTGGCAACGGGGAAGGGAGGTGGGCAGATGGAGGGTGCCCGGCGCCCTGGGGTGATGGGCAATGCCCATCGGCGACTCCCTGGGTGCCCCGTGGCAGCCAGCTTGGGACGACACCCATCTGGGAGCCTGTTCCTCCGTGTCATCGGTGTGTGACGCTTGTGGGGCAGATGTCAAGCACAGACTAAAAAGCAGTCCAGCTTGCTATTATTATCTCTGATTACTCAGCCACTAGCCAAAGGCTCCCTGCAGAGGAACCCTGATCCATCTTGGGCCTTGGGCCCACAGATCCGTGGGGAAATTCCTTTTCCTGTGCTTTCATGCCAGCCTCCATAGCAAAACTCCTTGTCCCACCCCACCCCACTGTGAGTCCACACATGCACACACAGACACACGGGCTTTCTTGCGGCTTCCCCCTCCTCTGTGCTGAATCCCACCCTGGCTCTCAGCAGCGGTCCTGATGATGGGCTCTGCAGCTACCCCAGCCTCTGCCACAGTCTGGACTCTTCCTCTTGGGCAACAGCCGACTCCTCTCTCCTATCTGCCAGTCTTAAAGCCCGGTGGGGCCAAGATCCACAAGGAGGATGTGCTTTCACATTCCCTTTCCTCTCTGGGAAGTGGAGCAGGGGCACGTGGTCTCCCACAGTGGAGAGGTGGAGAAGAATGAGGGGTAAACTGAGACAGGGAAAAGAAAACCACAGCACAACAATGGCCCACCTAGGCTGGGCAGAACACCCCTCCCACAGGGTTAACATCCCTGACAGCTTTTCTCCAGGGACCCTTGAATCACCCCCAGCACCTGCAGAGTGATGAGTGGTCCATGACTGCCCCTTCTTCCCTCTTGCCTGTCTCCAGGAAAGAGGCTTCCTTGCCCCTGTCTGGACCTACACATCCCGGGAGACCCAGTGGATCCTTCAGCCCATTATCTGCTGCATCCTCAACTTCTCTCCCTCTCTCCTGGCTCCTGGCCATCAGCATTTCAACTAGCTCAAGCCTCTTCTCTCTTTAAAGCCTCCCTTTCTTGACCTCCTGGCCCCTTTCAGCTATTGCTCCATCTCACGCTCTTCCTTCACAGCCAAAAGTCTTGGCGGGGTTGTTGGCACAAGGGTTTCCACTTGCTCACATCCGCCTCCTTTGGTCTGCCTCTGGGCCCTCCAGGCCCTGGACGCTGGCCTCGGGGGTCACCTTTGACCTCCCTGTTGCTAAATCGAATGGATACTTTTACGTTCACACCTCACGTGGCCTGTGGACCAGGTTCCACACTGCTGACCACTTCCTCCTCCTGGAGACTATCGTCTCGGCTGCTGGGGCACCGCAGGCTCCTGGCTTCCTCCCCTACCCCTGGCCGCTCTGTCTTCTCCGTGTGCAGCTTCCTCTTCCTCTCCATGCTGGTGGAGCTTAGAGGCCTACTCTGGGCTCTCTTCTCGCTCACCCCTCACCCCCTCGTCCACTTCCGCGTCTCCAAGTGCCTTCTCTAAGCTGGTGACCCCCGCTTCCTGATTGTCAGGCTGGACTTCTTTCCTGCACCTCAAATCAGTATGTCCCCTTGCCCCCCAGGCATCTCACTAGACACCACAAAACTCAGGGGGGTCCAAATGGAGCGCCCCATACTTCCTCTTAAATCTGCTCCTCTTCCTCTCCTCCCTGTGCCAGAAATGAACGTCCCCTCCTCCCAACTGCAAAACCAGAAACTAGACAACAGTCCTGGACGCTGCTCGTGTCTTCGCATTCTGCTTCTCTCCCTGCCTGTCTCCTTCTCCCACCCCACTGCCGCCAGCCTAGTTGGGGTGCCCTCTCCTTCCCTTGATTGACGGCTCCAGCACCCTGCCAGCCTCTCTGCCTCCTTTTTGCCCGTCTCTATTCCCCGTGCCACAGCTGGACTGAGATTTTAATGATGGCTGCTTGATTCTAACATTCTTCCACCTGAAAGCTTGCCGTAGTTTCCCATCACCTTCAGGAATAAGTTCAAAATTCTGAACATACCCTACAAGGTCCCCGGGATAGGCTTATGGCTCCATTGACCTGCCACACAGAAATATTGTCCATCCCTTGGAGGCTCATTGCTTTCTCACGGCCCCACCCATCCATATCCTGTACTCCCTGGGACACTGGGACGCTCTGTCCCCACTTTTTGCCTGGCTGGCTGGTGCTCCATCTGCCTTCAGCTCCCAGCTTAGCTGTCGCTGCCCTCGGGGTGTCCTCCCTGAGCACCTATCCTCCCTTGCCCCAGAGCAGACCAGGTGCCGCTCTCAGTGCTCCCACAGCCCTGTGTACTCACTCCCTCACGGCCTCACCAGCTGGCACGATTAAATGCCCTCTTCCCTTGTCCATCTCGCCCAGTGACAGGCCCAGTGCCCAGGCAGTGCAGGTGCTGCGTAAACGTGCTGAAGGAGGCAGCTCTGGGAGCAAGTGGCCCTCAAACACCTTGGGGCCTGATGCCTCATTGCCAGGGGCTGGCGCATGGCTGGAGACACGGTCGTCACCCAGAGGCCGGTACTACTCAGGACTCCAAACGGAGGTGAGCGGCCGGAGCATGCAGGGGTGGCGCACACTCCCCCTGCTCTCCTGTGGAGCCTGCCTCCCCTCCCCCCAGTTCTCCCCTCTGGCTCAGAGTCACAGAGCGCCTCAGGGGCCCCAGGTTCAAATCTCCATTTGCCTCCCTCTCTACTTTCCCCATTTCCTTTACTTTCAATGACAGCACCCACTGAGGACCATTTATTCCAAGATTTGATTGAGCACTTGTACTGTTAGGGCCCCAGTGCAAAGTGCTACAGTACATACGGGCACAGCCCTGCCCTCAGGCCGCTTCTCCATCTAACAGAGTAAGTAGCCTGGAAAACCCCCACCATTGGGGTCTCCCCCTCCCCTTCCCCCTGAACTTGCATCTGCAGGTTAAAACTCCAGACCTACTTTTCTTTAATGGCTTTCTCTGGGTCAGCCTAGTCTCCAGCTACACTGAAAGGCCCCATATTCCCTTTCCTTCTAGCCCTGAGAAGGGTCCAGAACAGTGCCACACAAAGCATACAATGTCTGCCATGTTTGGGTCTCATCCAAAAACAAAAACAAAAAAACCCCACAGATCTCTAATGTCAAGGACTACGAGAGGCACATTTTCTAGCAGAGTAAGGGGTCTCTTTGGATGGTCCATGGACCCCCATCACCCCACTCTAATTCAGCCCTACTGCTTACTCTACAGCTGTGATTCTAAAGCACACCTTCTCCATACCACTCCCTGGATAGCACCCTCCATTGGCTCCGTACTGCCTTTCCCTTCTGTCTGTGCTACTATTATCTCCTGACACAGCCCATTCCACCTCTCTGGTCTTATCTCCCACTGTGCCTCCTTGGATACATTCTTTGTGCCTCAGAATATACCATTTTCTAGACACATTCAGTACTTCTGGCACCCTCTGAAATGCCTTTCACTTTTTGACCTCCTGACAAACTCCTAACTATCCTTCAAAACTTTCTCAAACATGCCTTCTTCTGGGAAGCCTTCCTTGATTCCTCCAGACCATACTGGTCTTTCCCTCCCCAGCAAACCCCAAGAATCCTGCTCCCACCTTAGGAAAGGTGGTGCTCGCCATCTTGAACCATAATCATCTATTTACTCTCCTCCACAGAAAGAGCTCTTTGAAAACAGGTCTGTGTCTTCCTTGTCCCTCCACCTCAGGGATCTGCGTTGTATCTGCTCAGTACATGTTTTGCTTTGAATAAGCAAGAAACTAGAATGGACGAATGAAAGGCGGGAGAGTATAATGGTCAGGAGAGCAAGCTCCAGAGTCAGACAAGCTGCGAACTCCATGTGACTCATGCATGATGGGCTTCCGCGTCCTCACCTACAACCTGGCAGTGGGAGCCGTCCGCTCCCTCACAGAGCTGTCATAAGATGCAGTGAGGACATGAACCTGGTAAGCATTCAGCAAACATCAGCTGTTAGAATTATTATGCGTCGTTGTCAATAGTCCCATTAAGAAGACAACCAGAAAAAGCTAAACACGGCATTACCACATACCCAGCAACGACTCCTCAGTATATACCCCAGAGAATAGCAGCATTAGTCACAATAGCCAAAAGGTGGAAACAACCCAGTGTGGACTGACAGATGAATGGATAAACCAAATACTATATATCCATACAATAGAATATTATTCAGCTGTAGAAAGGAATGAAGCTCTGATACATGCTACAACACGGACGAACCTTAAAAACATTATTCTCAGCAAAAAGTCACACACAAAAGGACAAATATTGTATCATTCCACTTACATGAACTATCTAGAATAGGCAAATTCATAGAAACAAAGAGCAGACCAGACATTTCCAGAGATTGGGGGAGGAATGGGTACAGAGTTTCTGTTTAAGGTGATGAAAAAGTTTTGGAAATAGTGGTGATGGCTGCACAGCATTATGAATGTAATTAATGCTGCTGAATAAATATTTTTAAAAAGGCTGAAATGGTAAATTTTATGACTTATATATTTTAACACAATACAAAACAATGGGCACAATAAACAGAAAACGACAACAGAAAAGGAAGACCGGTAAGCAGAGGGTCTGAAAGAACGTGACTGGTCTGCCCGTCCACAGGAGTGCATTTTCTCAGCTCGCTTCTCTGGCCTCCGAAGCTCAGTGGGCTGTGTGCACCTGGGGTGACCCTGACTCGGTTCATCAAAGCTTGAACAGATGCCCCAAGGAGCCAGGAGCACGACCCTGCTCTCAGCTCCCACGGAGACAAGGCCCGGAGACCCCACCCTCCCTACCCTGGCATTTCTCTTTCTGCACTGGGCCTGAGGGCTCCACAGTGCCTTGTAAGTGTGCACAAAGGACATCAGCTGGGCCTCTGCGATCAGCCACCTCTTCAATCAATACCCCCTCCCACCCTTGAGAGATCAATACAGCTAATGCAGCCACCTGGGGTGCCGTCAGCCTGGACGGTGTCGCTTGTGGATCTGCTGTTTATTTTCCTCCGAGTTTCTCTTGTTGCCTCCAGCCCTCGCTGCTAAGCTTCCCCCACCCCCTACCCCCCATGACAGCTAGCACGACTGTTGGCCTCCCTGGAGCCGTGACCCCGGAGGACAAGCGGGAGGAGGGCGGGGGCACTGTCACCCTTCAGCCGGCTAATGTGGACGTCTTAATGAATATGAATCGCCTCCTCCTCCACGGACCCAGCCCCATCAGATTCCTTCACACCTCGCCGAGCCCGGAAAGGTTACTCAGAATTAAATGTAAATCACATATTTACTGGTATGAATCAGATCACAGTGTCACTTTCTCACAGCAGAGAATTTAATCATGCCGCAGCCTGGAGGGTTTCTGCTCCCCTGTGGCCAGTGTCCCTTCCGAGCTGGTACCTGGGAGAAAACCTCAAAGTCCTCCTACCTGGGGGTGCAGGAAAAGGTGAGCCCAGGGCCTGGGAAGGGGCAGCGGGCACAATGGGGTGTCGGGTGCTGGTGTGCCCCAGTCATTTGGTACCCGAGTCATGTCTGCATTTTAATAACATGTCAGAAGTGGCCATGATGGCTGAGGCATCACCTTGCATATGTGGACACTTAAATGTTAAATAATCACAGGAACATTACCTACTAAAAGGGTGCTGGCAGTGACCTCTCCTTCCTGGGCTCACATGTATTTCAAGAACCAGAGGGAGAAAGGAGAAAGAGAGAGTCCATCAATGGCATTCTATGTTGAGAGGCAGTTGAGAGGAAAGGGGTAACAGCTTTGGAATCAGGGGACCCAGCTCAGAACCTGGCATTGCCTCCTTCTAAGCCAAAGGAGTGGGCAATTCATCTCACAGCAAGCTCCTCGTCTATAAAATGGAGGTACAAAGCAGGATCTGCTGATGCCACTGATGTGTTGCACGTGAAAATATTTGCCAATGGCAAAGTGCTCTGCAAATGCAAGGAGCACTGGTCACGAGCCCAGGGCAAGGACCCCTAGACAAGGACCCAGTTCTCAGCCCCTGGTTCTCCTACTCAATGGGAAATGATGAGGCTTATCCTGGTGGAGAGGGGCTCAAATGAATGCAAGAGAGATCTCTGTGCAAACTATGAAGTGCTGAGCACACTAGAGAGTGCTGCTTGGGTCAATTCCCTCAGCCATAGTAGGATACCTGGGACATCTGCTTTCCCCAGGATGTCTTAGTCCCTCCCCTTCCAAAACCTAGTCACTTGGAAGTCCCACAGCCTTGCATATGGAGAGCTCTTTAAAGTGTGCAAAGCATTGCACAGGCAGGAGCTGGTGGTTTACTTAGGAGGACACATCAGCTTTGGGTCTCCTTGGTGGTTTCCAGCTCTCTATGTGGAGGCTTATGGAGTAGTTGGCACTCATTAGAATTCCCCAAATTGTATTTTCTCCTTCACCAAACTTTGTGCCCAGAGTGCTCTCACTAAAAGAGTATTTCCTAACTGGATAACTATTTTTAGGAAAATTGAATCTACATTGTCTGCATAGGAAGCCAGCTCCACCATGTGTGTGTGTGTTTAGCCCAAGAAACAGATGTCATTTCTTTATGTATCAGGAAGCCTCCCTTTCTACAAAGTTTAAGGAACAGAGCTTCCTTGGGTATAAAGTCAAGGAGTCTTCTTTTTATATCCAGTTCAGTCTTGGAGACGTTCTGGCATTGTTTATGGACTCAAGTTAGAAACATATCCATTGGAATTAAAATTCATTTGTTCACCCTTACCTGGACATGGCAGGAAATAAAGTCATGGTTTAGGGGAAAGGAAGTCTGTTCCAGTTATCTATTGTATAACAAATCACCCTGAAGCTTAGTGGGGTAAAACAAGACCTTATTTATTAAGCTCATAGATTCTGGGGGTCAGGAATTTGGACAGGGCACAGTTTATCTTTGCTTTACAATGTCTGTGCCTCAGTTGGGAAGGTTTGAATGCTTGGGGGGGGGGGTGGCACTTGAAATCCTGGGGCCTGTTGATCAGAGCAACCACACTTGACCTCTCCAGGTGGCTGGGGCTCCTCCCCAAAGGCAGCTGGGTTCTGAGAGGGGAAAGTACCGAGAGGGGCCCTTTGAGGGGCAAGTGCTCCAAGAGACAAGGAGAAGCCCCAAGGCTTCCTATGACCAGCCTCAGACCAGGCAGTTTGCTTCTGCTACGTTTGATTGGCTACATGTGTGTTACTAAAGGCCAGCCTGGATTCAGGGGGCACGATTAGGTTCCATCTCTTGATGGAAACTGCCAGTAACAGCTTTTGCTTTGTCTTCCTGGGGAATCTGTGGCCTTCCTTCTCTGCTTTCCAGCTTCTTTTGCTCAGTCAGAGCCTTCCCAGTTCTCCTCACAAATCCACAAATCTGGCTTCCAGATGACCTGTAACGGCCACCGTGGCTCAAACTCTACCTCTTGACCTTTCAGCTCTGTCTACTGCTTCCAGAGTCCCCATCTCCAGTCCTGATTGGCCAGCCCATCTTTTCCAGCCAATTTCCCTGGATCATAGGTTTCTGGCCAACCTTTAAATAAGACACCTTTGGACCTGGTGCCTACCTCTTGGTCCAATCAGCAGGGGTGATGTGGCATGGGACACAGACGA
This sequence comes from Cabassous unicinctus, assembly GCA_029593785.1. Classification (NCBI taxonomy): domain Eukaryota; kingdom Metazoa; phylum Chordata; class Mammalia; order Cingulata; family Chlamyphoridae; genus Cabassous; species Cabassous unicinctus. Next base: position 11,731 of record JAQZBX010003692.1, read on the forward strand.
TGCCATGGTAGGAAACATGGCCATGAACTTTCAGCAGGGTCTATGGGCAAAACATGAACGCTTAGCAGGGATTTGTGCAGAGTAGGCAATCACTATCTTCTCCAGTGTCTCTCACTGCACTGTGGGAGGATGGAATTGAAAATATGGGGGGAAAATACCTAATCTATATACTGCTGCATATATGGGAGCAGTATCACATTTGATCCATCCATTCATTTAAGAAATATTTAAATGAAAAATAAATATTTAAATTGAACATCTACTAAGTGCCAGACACTGTGCTTGGCCCTAGGGAGATAACAAGTATATAAGACCTCTTTCATGCTCCCCTCAGTTTTGTGATGATAGGTCATGATATGATAAAAGATAATATAAGAGAAAAGATTCAGAGTCTGAAGGATCTCAAGTAGTTTTAAATCTAACTGGTGAGACAAGGCCATAAAGACACCAAAGTTTAGTAAAATTATCTTCAAACAAATTAAACATACTGAAAGAGCATTTTTTACCTATCAGATTGACAAGATTAAAATATTTCATAGCACATACTGAGGGCAGTGGTGTGGAAAAATTAGCACACTCCTACATTACTGGTGGGAGTGTGAATTGGTACAAATTCCAAGTGGAGCCATTTGAAAATATACATTAAAATTACAAATGCATACAAGTGAAGTAGACCCTTCACTTCAATGTATGGTGAGTTGTTCACTGTAGAACTCTATGCAATCACCAAAGATTGGAAACAACCTAAGTATTCATCAACAGGGGATCAGTAACTAGATTACAGCATATATACTAAATGGAATGCTAGGAAGTAGGAAACAGAATGAGGAGCCTCTGTAAGTTCCTCTTTAGGTGTTGCCATGGGAAGATGATTAGGATAAACTATTGAATTTAAAAAGTAATGAACAGAATGGTTTATTTCCAATTGTGTAAAAAAAAAATGGTGGGAGTTGGGAAGAAGCACACACATACACACATTTGTATTTGCTTATCTAAGTATAAAATATCTCTAGAAGAAATCACAAGAACCTAGGCAGAGTAGTTGTCTTTTGAAGAGAAAACCAATGGTAGAAAAAAGACTTTTTCTATACCTGTTTATATTTTTAATCTAAGAACTATGTGAATGTTTTACTTATTTAAAAATCAAATTAAAAATAGTAACAAAAATAAAGTTTAAAATCCCCCTAGGTTTGGACATGATTAAGACAAGGTGATATTCTGCATTCAAGAGAGGGCTCTGCATCATTTCCAGGTTGCCGTGCAAGCTGCCACCACTGGTTCCACCTGACCCAACAGGTCTGATGGTGCTAGAGGTCTCCATGGCAGACAAGAATGCTGAGTGGAGTCTGCAGCATGCACCCAGAGAGGAATTACAGTGCAAACTCCCAGGTTCTGAAGCAAGGCCATTATTCTCATGGCAGAGCACTCCTGTCCTGGGCACTACTTGAAATTGGCATGAGACACCAAGGGACTATGGGGCTGGACTTGTGCATCATGAGCTGGGTATTATCAGATGCAGAAAGTCATAAGGTTGGGTAATTTATTTATGATGAAAATGATACATTCTGGATTAATCCCAAGCATGACCAGTAGGCATGAGTAAATTACATGAGGAGGTGACCCAGCTTTTGCACCAGTGCCTCCCAAAGCACACCAGTGATTTCACAGGGAGGGAATTCTCTCTGACCAAATGATGGAGGAGGAAAAACCTCAGGCCTGGGTCACAGATGGGTCAGCATGACATGTCATTAGCTGAAAACAGACAATTGCTTCATTATAGTCCCAATCTGGATAGCCCTAAAGGACAGTGGTGAAAGGAACTCCTCTTTCTGGGCAGAGCTGCAAGCTCTCATAAGGAAGAAAAAGTGACCCGAGGAAAGGCTGAACATAGACGCTGGGCAGTGGCAAACAGCTTAGATGATCAGCCAAGGGTCTGGAAGGAAGATGAGGGATAAGCACATCTGAGGAAAGGCATCTGGACAGCCTCGTGACAAGAGGCATCAGCAGGTGGGTCTTGGGGTCTCACATGAATGCCCCCTGCAGAGGAGGCTTTTAACAACCAGGGGGCAGGATGACACCCTGTGGATGC
>JAQZBX010003692.1:13919-64152 GCA_029593785.1 Cabassous unicinctus
TCCAAGAGATCAGCGACTTGTCCTTACTGGATGTGAGTGCATATCATAACCTGCCCTCAGTGCCTCCACCAGCACCACCATCTGAAAGCTTATAGAATGCCCTGTCTATGTACATAATATCCCACACATCATTGGCTCACATCAAGAGACCCTTTCATGTCTGACAATGGTCACATGGCCGTGGGATCCTCTGGTCTTATCATGTGCCCATCACTCAGAAAAGCTGGCCCATTAGATTGGCTAAATGGTGTGTTGCAGGCTGAGCTAAGGTTCTAGCTTGGAGACAATCCTCAGAGTGGTTGGAGAACTGTCCTTTAAGATGTGGGCTGTGCACTTAACCAACAGGCAATAAATGGTGTTGCATTCACATTGCTGGAATATGCTGGTATGGGAGTCAAGGGGTGAAAGTTCAGCCCCTTTTGCCACCACTGCTAGTGGTGGAATTTATACTTCTTATCCCCATACACCTTAGAATCTTCAAGATTAGGTGTTCTGGTCCCCATGAAGTTGACACTTCCATCATGGGGCAAATACATCTTGCAGATGAAACTTTAAGGGTCTCATTGCACTTAAAGCTGTGCCTCCCTCCTGTCACTTTAGGTTCCTCATGCCAGTGTACTAGCAAGAATTGAAAGGAGGGTAGGTTATTCTGATTACTGTGAGGAGAAATGCTGTTCCAGGTGAATTCTCTGGGAATGTCTTGGTGCCTCCTTGCCTGATGAAAAGGACTTATAAATGAGCAATTGCAGCCATCACAGCTCAACAAGGGCTCAGACTCCTTAGATATGATGATTTGGGTCATCCTGCCTGCTAAACAACCCAGACCAGTGACAGTACTAGCCAAGGATGAGGGAAATGTAGATTAAATCATGGAAGTGAAATATAATAAATATCTATTGTAGCCTCAGAATCAGCTGTTAAGTTGTTCCGAAGATTTGAAGGAGACTCTGTGATTAATTGGATTTGTAGCCCTCTGTTGGAAAAAAAGTGAGCATATCCTGTTTCCATTAAGCACTAAGGCCTTAGACTGTAGTATAGGAGCTCGTATAATGGGAGAGCAGAATGTTTGGTACAAGGGGTGGACTGTAGCAGACACTCCTTATACACTGCTTCAGATCTTGATCTTCTTTGCACTTGTTCCTCCCACATTCCGCTACAGTGGCCCATGCTCTGTGACTGACCAAATTAGTATAGGCAGAACTCCAAAGCACTTCCTCTCATGCCTGCACCACCCATGTACCACTCCTGCTCTGGGCCTTCCCTATTGGTGTTGAGGCCTGAGATGCACAAGACCTACTCAGTGTCCATATGCATGTAACGAGGAAGCACGGAGAGATAAATACCCCATGGGGCAACACTTTGAGCAATGGGCTATAGGAACCTATGGATAAATCCTTCTCCCTTCCTCCCCAAGGATGGACTAGCCTAAGATGCAGGCACTACATAGCCTTCAGAAAGATGTTCTCGTGAGATCAGTCAGTCAGTCACCACAGGGGGTCAACATTCCCTTCTATCGGCTTTACCTCTTTCCTATCTTGGCTGATCGTTTCCTGCACCTCTGCTTCCTTAGGATGGCACACCTTAAAAATGCAGCAGCACACAAACCTTTGCCCCAGATTTTGCTTTCCGGGGAAACTTAGGCTAAGGAAAGGTGTCAGATCCATTTAATCTTTACCCCAAATCTATGTCATCAGCACCATGATTATCCATCAGCTCTGTGTTAGGAAAGTAAGGCTGAGAGTTGAATCATTGGTCCAGACTTTTGCTACAAGGAAGTAGCAAAGACAAGTCTGATTCCAAGCCTGGGGCTCGTTTTAGGACACTGAGACTGCTGCCTCTGAGAATGGTGTGTGTGTGTGTGTGTGTGTGTGAGTGTGTGTGTGTGTGTGTGTGAGTGAGTGTGTGTGTGTGTGTGTGTGAGTGCAGGGGTGGGGGAAGAGAAGGACTCGCCTGGAAAGAGCCTGCTGGGCTGAGGGGGAGCAAAGGTTGGCTGGGGCACCAAGGCAAAGTTTGGTGAGTGTTGCTACGGCAGCTCACGTTTCCCAGTCATGGTCATGGTCCTGAGACAGAGGCCAGGTGCATGCCTGAGGGTGTCTCTGGACAAGAACATGATGTTATCTGGAGGAAGTGAATGATCCAGGCCTTGGATCTAAGAGGATGCCTCCGAGAGCTGCTGCTTTTATTCCTTGTCTCCTGCAATCACAGATCCCAGAGGGTGAGGCCAGAGGAGACCTAGCATCCAGCCTTGCCGATGTTTCACATACAGTGCTCCGTGGAACTCTCAAGTTCTAAAACACATTAACAAGAGCACCACGAAAAAAGAGCTTCCCTTCTTAGGGGGCCACAAGACACTCTTGTGTTACGTGTTATGTTGAAGGCCCATAGCACATGCGCAACAAGCAGCAACAACTCTGATTAACTTGAACCCAGTATTGCCCAAACTTTATTAGACCATGTTACCACCCCTATTTCTCTTCCTGAATAACAAATATTTACATCTTTCAGTACACTCAGTTCTGCAGAATGGTTTATAGAATAGTGTTTGGGAAAACAACGAGCTAACTCGACCCCCTCATTTGACTGGGGAGGAAAACCACAACCCAGAGAGGTGACTCGACTTGTCCAGACACAGGCAGCAGGAGCCCCCAGGTGCCCTGATTCCCGAGCCAGGGCACTTTCCTCGACCTGGGAAAAATTTCCATCTCATGATTGTTGCAGAGCTATTAATGAAAATGGGTCCTAAATTAGCTTCAGAAAATGAGGTTTTAGCTTTGGAAAATTTTTGACTATTTAAATTGGGTATGCAAATAAGTATATGTGCTAGAAAACAGCAAACAAGCAAGAAGTCCCATAACTTCTAGTCGTTGGAACCCGCATTTCCTCTTGGAGCCTCGGTTTCTCCTTTTGCGAGGTGAGCACAGGGGTCAGTCTAGCCTATTGCTGAGGTTCCACCCAGATGTATGAGATTCCATGATTTCAGAGGTAAGTTAGTGTTGACTAACAAAAAAAGACGGGGATGGGGTGCCTCTCAGCGGGCAGGAAAGCCAGCTGGCCCACCACACAGCCCAGACAGGCCGCTCAGCTGCCCACAGAAGAAGGCTCTTGTTCCCAGATGAAAAGAGCCCCATCTCACATTAAGCTGGCAAGGCAGCACTGATTAGTAATTAAACGACTTTAAAAAATAAAGCCATTAAAGCTAATGCCATCAAAATCAGAACCTCCAACGCTGGCTCATAATTGTGGAGTGTACCTCGAGACTCACGGGAGAGGATATTTACATTTTAACATGCACACTGTACAGGCAGTAATGTCTCTCCACCCATCCCTGCTCCCATAATTACGGGACCTGCTGCTGTTTTCATTTGTTTTCCAGTTTTATTCTGATCCTGGGAAGAGCAGGCCATTCTGCAAAAAGGCAGAAGAGTGAAAAGAGGCTCTGCGTTAGGCTGGTCTTAGCTCTACCATGCCTAGCTGTATGTCTCTGGACAAGTTACTTGGCAAGTCTCATTTACTCATCTTTAAAACGTGACAACAAGGCTCATCTTGTAGCTGTGCTAAGGGTTAAATGAGTCAATGCATTTGACAACGTGGCACTGGGCCAACACCCAGGAAATGGTAACCTTGGCTATACCCAGTGCCTGGCTCTTGGTGGGCACTCACCTGATGTGTGATGAATTGAGCCAGTGGGCCTGTTTTGAACACTGGGCCCTGCTGGGGACCAGGGAGGAGAACGTGGGGACCTGGAGAAGGTTTGCTCTCCCAGGGATATGAGATGAGTGAATAAGAAATGATGGGGCTCATCCAAACCAGGGGTGCAGAGACTGGCCTATAGCAAGGAGGCAGTTCCAGTTGCAGTCCTGTGGCTGAGAAGCAAGAGATGGCAGCCCAAGAAGAATGGGTGGAATTCATGACACCTGGCTGGCCCCATGCTGGGTGCTTTACACATATTTTCTCATTTAATTCTCCCAGCCATCCCCTTTCCCATTTTTTGGATGAGTACATCAAAGGTAAAGGAAGCCACCAGCTTGTTCAGTGTCACAGAGCTAGGAAGCAGAGAAGCCAATGGTCAGTTGGGATCTGTGAGTCTCCACATGCCATTTTCTTTTCACAGTATCAGGCTGCATTCCAGGCAGAAGGAGGGATAAGAATCGACATTGCCTATTGGGTGTGGGGCTGCAGAAGCAGGAAGGACAGGTGTCAGAGGTTCCTGAATGCCAAGCCGAGATGCAGGCTTTGGTCAGGAGCAATATGAGGGAAAACCAGCCCCTCAGAGCTCAGGAGGCCTCACCGCCTTCCCTCTGAGCCAAGATGTCCCCCTCATCCAGGGTTTGGGCCCCCACTGGAGGCCAATATCCTTGTCAATCACTCTGGCAAGATTCTGTGGACTACAGGGTCTGGAGTCCCCAGGCTCTGCCATCACCTTTGAGGACAGCCCCTTGGAGGAGAGAGCCAGCCAACATTCTGGGGAATTGGTGAAGCTGACAGGCATAAGTTCCAGGCTTCTAATGTACATTTCATCTTGGTGTGACTTTGGGATGCCCACTTTCTGTCTCTGAATCTCCACTTTCTATTCCATCAAATGAAGGGGCGAGACAAGCCCAGCTCAGCTGCCCATCCCAGCCTTGACTCTGTTTCCATGTGAACTTGGCATCCTCTGGAATTCTTTTTTTAATTAAGCATTTGCTCTTGGCACGTGGGCTCACTGAGACTTTCAGCTCCTATTATTTCCCCAGAGACTTAACTATGCAAGGACTAAGAAACAAACTTTGGGGGCCCCTTTTTTAACATAAAATATCAGGGCCAGATAGGCCGTTTTCAGACAGTCCCTGGGGCCTAGTCAGCTATTAAAGATGGAAATTATATATTCATAACACAGGATATTGCTGCTTGCTTATTTATAACTTGCTCCATTTCAAGAATATTTATTCTAGACGAGGAGGCTTGATAATTTTCATCCAATCTACTCCTCATAGCTTAGGGCAAAAGAAGGAAACAGCTCAATCGAAGGAGCGGCTTTCTATTATTGGCAGGTAAGGAATGAACAAGCTGCTCCCCTCCCTGTGGGCCAGGACGCAGCCAAACTGGCACTGTCAGCCGGCACCTCAGTCTGCACCAGGCCCCTGTTGCCACCCCAGCCAGGACCTCACCACCCCCAGACAGAGCTGTCGCAAACAAGGCAAAACTTAACATGGAAGCAGGCAAAGCAGCACAGGCCCCTCCGTGGACCCAGGAAGAGGCGTGCACTGGTTCAAGGTCAGAGGGATGGACACACACACACACACACACACACACACACACACACACACACTGAGCTGGGCTGTGAACCCAGGCACGCTGAGTCTCAGGCCAGCACTGTTTCAAGGAGGAATGGGAGCTAGCATTTATTGAATAGCTTCTGGTGCCAGCCTCTGGTCTAAGTGTTAAGTCAATACATCAAGATTTTATTAAGCACTTACTAGGCGCCTTGCCCTATGCCCAGCAGTGCTGGGGATCAAGGTCGAGGAGATGGGTGCCTGAAAGGAGGTTCCCTCTGAGAAGGTGAGAGCAAAGTGCTACAGCATCACCACGTGGTCCCGCCAATCTACACACTCCCCAACTAGGAGGGCTGTCGGCATTATTCCCAGTGGACTAAGGAAGACAATGAGGAATGGGCCCAAGATCACAAAGCTGGTAAGGAAAGGGGCCCAGATTTGACCCCACCCCTATCTGCCTCAGGAGGCAGGCTCTTCCCACTACTCCTCTCTGCCCCCATCTCCTGGGTCAAACCCCAGACACCTGAGGCTGCCTCGCCCCCTTTCCTATGGCTCAGGTCTGGGCAGCAGCCTGCAGGTAGCTGGAGGAGGGAGCAAACCCAGACTCCCAGGCGCATTCTGTGGTTGTTGGAAAAAGGTCAGAGGTGGAGAGGTCTCTGAGTCCAACCTAAATACAGCCTCAAACTATACCCACCACAAGCACACACACGTACACAAGCACGCATGCGTGCGAGGTGTGGCTGTCATGCTGAGCATCCTCGATCACTCATTCCCCTGGCTGCTCGCTCAGTGAGGCTGGGAAACCTACTCAGGGTAATAATCACCAAGACTGAAGATGTGTGTGTTGTGTCATGTCATTTATTCATTCTGCAAATATCCACCGATCGCCTCTAACAGGGCAGGTCCTGCGCGGACACGGGGGCCACCGCTCCTGTGGAGGCTGCGGCTTGGGGAGGGATTGGCATTCCCGCCTGGGCCTCTGGGAGCTGAGGGAGGGAGGAAGGGGCCTCCTGGACTGGTCTGGGCCACGAGAGCTCTGAGGTGAGCAGGAGTTTTAACCCTGCCAAGTGGGGAGATGGGCACGAGCGAGCCCCTCCCCAGCAGAGGGGGCTCCGGAGAAGGCCCCCAGCCCGGCCAAGCCCGCAGGTCCTCGCACGCCGCCTTAGGATTAAGGTTCCCATCCGCAGAGCAATGGGGAGCCACGGAGGGAAGACAGAACCAGAATCAGATTTGGTTCTAAAGCACACTTGAGAGCTGAGAAGGAGGTGGCAGGGGGAAGCGAGCGTTTCCCTAGACCTGATGATGTTTCTTTTAAAGTAGCTGGTGGGTCCACATCACGCCTCAGCCTCCTACTGAAGTGCCGGTGCTGGGTTCAAAAAGGACCAAGGACCACCCGCATCAGAACCTGGGACCTCGGAGCTGATTTAAAATGCAAATTTCCAAGTCCAGGCCAGAGCTCCGGAATCAGAAACTCTCGGGTGATTCGCAAATCTGTATTTTATGAGCTCACAGGAAATTCTGAAACCTGGTGAAGGCTGAATACCTTTACCTCGGTCTCTAGGAGAGTGCCCAGAGATTCTCTGGCCTCTAGGGCAGCTTTTCTCAAGCCTCACTGCATTAGAACATCCTGGAGAACTTTGACAATGGATGCCTGGACCTCACCCTCAGAGCTTCTGACTACTTCTCAAAGCTCCCAGGTGATTCCATGGTGCAGCCAAGGTGAAGAGAGACAGCTCTGAGTCTTATTTCTGGGGCATGGCAGGGGGAGTGGGGGCAGGGGTAGGTGAAGCCCCAAGAGTGCTGACCCAGCCGATTCAGCCTTGCCCCCTGCACACACTCTTTCAGTGCATGCTTCCGGACCACCCAGCCCATTTTATGACCTGTGCTGGGTGCTGGGACCCTGGGATGCTTGTCTGTGTCCTCAAGGATTGTCCAGCCTGGAGGGGAGTTTGGTGTGTGTGAGATGGTTTCCCTACTAGATCAAAGCTCCCCCCACCACTTGCTGGGGGCAGGAAATTTGCACGCAGAGAATGTCAAAGCCAGGCAGTCTCTCAGCTGCCTCATTCTTCTGCCCAAGTTTCATGGAAGAGAAGGGACTGTGCCAAGGTCACATGGGTGCAAGAGAGAGAGATGGCTGGGCACAGGCTGGAGGTGAGGGTCCAGGCCTTCTGTGAGAGCCAGGAACAGTGTGGGGGCAGCAGGAAGCCCAGAATGCTGCCCAAGAATTTAGGGGCAGGAGGATGAAAGGTCGATGGGGAGAAGGACAAACCTGGGAGCCCCAACAGTACAGCTTAGCGTGCAGGCACCACGGGAAACTGGAGCTCACTGAGTCCTAACCCCTCACTTCACAACTGCGGGAACTGAGGTCCTGGAACAGTGGCAACTTGTCCAAGGCCACACACACTCACACACACTCACACACTCACACACAGCTCCTTTGACATTGAGCTGGACTGAAACCACAGTCTCTGGCCTCCAGAGGACTCTCCACATACCACTTTGTGTCTCAACCTGAGTGGAGTTTATTGATCCTTTGGTATTGAAAAATTTATTTCTGCATTTTTTAACCACAATTCTTGCTCAGATATCCTATACCTTAATATCAGATAAATCATAGTGACTTGAGGTTTGGGGGAGTTATTTTCTTTTCTGTTCCTTTTAGTCAATAAATCATTTGTAAATGCCTTTAATAGAGATAAATGAAAACCAGCCTCTACCTTACTATGGATTTGGTAATTTCAACCTTTAAATATGGGGTTTGTCAGTCTAGGAGTCTATAGATTCTGTGAAAACAGGAAGCTCCCCTTCCAGGAATTTATGATGGCTTGAGTCTCCTCATCAATTGAGGTGACAAGGCTCCTCTGTACACCTGGCTGGGCCCTCGAGCTGAGCAGGCCTCTCCCTGCTCATGAGGGTCTCGTCCTCCATGTGCCCCCACGCCTGCCCTGTCTATGCATCATGAACTAAAGATAACCCCTTCCCCACTGGGACACACTCACATACACTGACAGATGCTCCTCTGTGTGGACACACACCCACCCCAACTTACAGGAGTATGTGCAAGTCCACATTGGCTTCTTCTGTTTATACAGAGATGTGTACCCACATAAATACGTGTGTACAAAGACATGTACGTGGATTTTTACCACACACGTGTAAAACCTGCTGGACACACACTCCAAGACTCCTTACTACCCACAAACAAAGAAGGGTGTGTGTGTGTGTGTGTGTATGTGTGTGGCAGAGAGAGGAATAGAGGGAAGCAGAGGGAGGAAGGGGGTGGGAGAGAGAGAAAGGGATAAGGAAAGGGAGAGGGACTAGTTTATAGCGAGGTTGGGAAACAATTATTTTGGGCTCTATATTTTCAACTCCAAAGTCTAAGCTTCCATACAATCGATTACAATCTATTCTCATTTCCTTTCCCCTCCCACCCTGACCCCTTTGTTTCATTTTCTGGGAAATCAGCAGGCGAGAGGCGGTGGAGAGTTTCCCACCTTTTACCCTCCAAAGCCCAGGGCCTGGGGTGACATCAGCAGGTGACACAGGGCAGGTGGAGGCACTTTGCCATCACTTGCTGTTCAGAAAGGAGCGGCCAAGGAGCTCCAAGTCTGAGCAACGGCTTGATCACACAGACAGGTCAGGCTTAAATGTCAAAGCTGGTGCAGGGTTGAAAGCTGTTACTGATTTCTGCAAAGCCCACTATGAATATCTCCTCCGAGGCAAAGAGAAATTTGGTAGCACAGAGGTGCACAGGCCTCCTGAGAGAGCCTCCTGGAAAGGATGCCCCTCTTGGGGCATCTCACAAGGCAGAGCAGCTAACAGAAAAGCACTCTCACTGGAGGTGAAGGGCCCTGGGGACAAGCATGAGTCAAACAGTGTAAGCTCAGCTTTGCTGCACTGCCCCCCACCCCACCCCGCAATGTCACGTCCCCCTGCACTACCTCAGAGGCACCGGGGAGTCATGCTCGTTTTCCCTTTTGTCTAGAAGAAAACATACTAATCTCTGACACTCTTCTGCTGAACAGGGCAACAGCAGAGTCCCGAAGAATATCTGACCCAGTCTCGGCTCCTCTCCCAGCGCAGCCAGGAGGTCCGCTCTGTGCCGAGGCAGAGCCTGCATTGGAGCCCGGACATCAGTGTCTGAGTCGCTATGCAACCTCAGCCTGCCGCCTAAACTTGCTGGGCCTCAGCCCCCCTTTCCTTATGACAGAGAGACCTGTTCTATAGGCACACGTGAGGCTCCAGTGAGTTCCAAATGTGTGCCAGGATAAATGAGCTTTTAAAGATTATTCTCATCTGAGTCTTGCTCATCTCATCAAAAGAAGACCATTTCCTCAAAGATGGCATGAACGGATTTACTGCTTGACATTTGCCTAGAACACTGGAGTTGACACAGCTCTTTAAGAAAATTCTTTCCCTTTATACAAGACATTTTTATCCCAACTCAGCAGATAAGAGAACTGATCCCCCAGCAAGATGAGCACCTTGGCCAAGGTCAGAGGCAGCAAGCTTGGTATAGGGCCAAGACACAAGACCATGTAGGGTCTGTGGTCTCAGGTCAAGGGTACCTCAGAACATTCCAAAGGGTCTCAGAATTGAGAAGGGTTCTTCATAAATTCTGACTGTGTGGTGTAAAAAGACTGATATTCATCCAGAATGTGATAATCGGCCTTTATCCAAGGATCCCATTGTCCATTTAGCACCGAGAAAGCAGTGGCTGTGGCTTTATGTCTATTCCTGGCCCATGGAACGGTGCCTAGCATGGGGCAGATGTTCAGACAATATTTGTAGGATGAATGGAGGTATGGGTGATGGTTGGATAGATGGCTGGCTGGCTACCTGAATGGATGGATGGATGGATGGATGGATGGACAGATGGACGGGTGGATGGACAGATGGATGGATGGATACATAAACTGACAAAGGGTGGTTAAGGGCTTTGGAGTCCAGCAATCTCTAATTTTAATTCTGCCTCCATTTTCCTAAATGTGGGTGATTGGGCAAGCCACATAACCCCTCCAGGCCTCAGTTCTCTTATCTGTAAAATGGCACAATAATATCAACCTCAAAGGTGTGGTGAGGACGATATTGACAACTCATGCAAAGCCTGGAGACAGCATCTGGCAGGGAGCCATGCTTCCATCATGGGAGTTGTTCTTATTCATTCCCGTAGGGGTGGGGTTGCCCACCTACTTCTAATCTTGGCCACTTTTGGTCTCTGCCAGGCTGTTGTAATTTCTAGCCAAGTTTGTCAGCTGACCATTCAATACTCTGGCCCTGTCCAGGCACTGGCTCCCTTTCCTGTCCCCCCCAGCACAGTCACCTCTACTGTCAAACCCTAGGGACAGAAAGAGCACAGCTACTAGATAAAAACCTTTTAGGATCCAGGCAACCGGGAGCACATGCTCTCTAGGGGAGGGGTTTCCCTGTGATTGATATCAGGCATTGGAAGAGAAAGGGGAGGAGAGTTCATCCCTGACTCCTCCTTTTCTCACTCCCACTCTCCAAGGAAGCTGGTGAGTGATAGGAACCTATGTGAAGGACCCATTTTATCAGACAGGATTCTTTCTGCTTCTTGAAACAGAAGCCCAACCCAACTGACTTAATAAGAAAGCTGTGACGTAGGAAGACACACAGAGGTAGGGCAGAGCCAGGAACATGCCTACCCTCCTGGTTGCAAGATGGCTGCTGAAGCCCCAAGCATCACAAAAAAGTGTGACAAAGTCAAGTAGAGGAGAGGTTATTTCATCTATGAGAGAAAATTTCCCCAGAAGAAACACCCTCCTCCATTTACAAACTCAAGTTCATACACCAAGCTGGCTGGACATGGAGCCTCCTTGCCTTGAAGCGTCCATGGCCCCAGCTTGACCTGGGCAGCAAGCCTTGGGTAAGAACCCTGGAGACCTACTCTCCTCCATAAAGGTGGTGCAGCCATTTTATTATCTGCTCAATATGTCCTTTGATGGGGAGGGACCCGCTGGGCTGGCGTGGAATATTAGCTGAGTTAATTGTCCCTTCAAATGAACAACCAGTTTAATCAAGGACTTAATGCCCTCAGCCATTCAATTATGCCTGCCTTTGGACATTCAGATTCCATTACTGCCCTAGCACCTTGCATGCAGGGAAAATGAGATTGGCTGGTGTGTGTGTGTGTGTGTGTGTGTGTGTGTGTGTTTTGTCATTGCCCATAGACATTTGTTAAGATCAAGCTGTGAGCTCAGAGCCCAAGTTGACAGACAACCCCTGACCTTGGCTTGTTGACTGCGTGGCCTTCTCCAGGTACCTCTACCTAGCTCTGCTCAAGAGGGTTTTACAGCCACAGGACACCTGCAAACGGTGTGTGTGTGTCTATGTCCCTGTGTGTGAAAGAGAAACAGAGAGACACAGAGAGAGAACAGACTTGATAAAAATCTCTGTAGGGATAACACTCTTTAAATTAAATTATTTAAATTAAATAACCCATGAAGACCCACAATGACACAAAGACATTCATACATATACAACCCCAAATTCAGCCACTGCTCATTATACAAAACAAAACAAAACAAAAACCTTTGCTCCAGAATTTTTTGCAGGATGCTAGAAAGTTCATTTTCCAACACATTTAAAACAAGGTGTGGTTGGAATCAACCTATGTGCCCATCACTGGAGATTGGCTAAATTTTCTATGTAATGCTATGCACTCTTTCAAAGGATGACGTGTATTTCTTTTCTTTGACATGTTCATGACATCTAATTGAGTTAAAAAAAAGAAGGTCACAGAACTTGCATATTTGCAGCATGATCCATTGATGGAAAATTAAGCTTGTCTGGGTCTATATGATTAAGTATGGACAGAGACTTGTCTGAAAGATTATTTCCCTAAATTATCCCAGTGTTTACATCTGGGTGGTGAGATTTGGGGCTTTCTTTTTGCTTTTGTTTTTTGCTTTATTTTCATTTTTATTTATTTCTTAGCTCTTATTCAAGAGCATACATAATCACCTTAAGGCAATGCAGCAATTTTTATTTTGGAAAATATAAAAATGTATTTTTCAAAACCTACCTTTTCTCACACCTTTCCAGGGCTTTATCTAAGATCATGCCTACTAAGAGGAGACGAGCACTGAGGCAGTTTGTGGCCCAATTCTGTCACTGACTCACTTTGGATATTCTTGGACTTAATTTGCTCATCCAGAAAATGGGCATGCTATTGACTCCAACAACATGAAAGGGCTTCTATTTGTTTGTGATTATAAACATAGTACATGCTCACTAATAAAAACTTGAAAATGCCAACAAATTTTAACACAAAACATTACCCATAATCTCACTACCACCATAGTGGTGTATTTCCTTCCTTCCTTTCTTTCTAGGCATAACGGGGATCAGGGCTGGGAGGCAGGTGCGAGGAGTGAGGCAGCCTGGGCTCCAGGAACAGCCCTGCCCCTGACCAGCCAGTAGACCTGGGCAGGCTCTTAACTGTCTCAGCCTCAGTGTCCTTATTCGTAACGTGGGAATGACAATTGTAATGCCTTTCTCATAGAGTACTAACTCTAACTCTCTAGCCTGTTTCTGGTACAGAGTAAAATGTTATTGTCATACTATAAATGCTATTTTATAACCCTTCCCCAAAGTGACTCGAGTATCTCATTGGTTTCTTCCATTTTGGGGAGAGCTGCTGTGAGGATAAGATGGTATAGCCAGGGGCTCTCTGCCCTGGCTGCACAGTAGAATTTTCCAGCAAGCTTATAAAACACAGATGCCCAGACCCCACCCAGACTAGCTAACTCAGAATTGTGGGGGTGGGGCCCTGGCTTTTGGGTTTCTTGAAAGCTCCCCAGAGGATCCTAACATGAGGCAGGGCTGGGAGCCACTAGCACATGTCAAAGGGCTTTAGGAAGGCTGAGGGGCTGCGTAAACATAAGGGTCGTCATTATTCTGTAAAGACTTTTCTCTGGGGCTGGAATTGGGTGTCACAAGTCCCTTCTCACTCTCGCCTGATCCTCCTGGTGATCCTCACTGTCTCTTGCTTGAGATGAGGCTTTAGGGCTCATAAAGCATTTTTTTTTTAACCCACTTTTTTTTTTTTTTTAGATTTATTTTTATTTATTTATCCCCCCCTTGCTGCTTGTGCTTGCTGTGTCCATTTGCTGTGCATTTCTCTGTGTCTGCTTGTCTCCCTTTCTTGCATCATCTTGCTGCGCCAGCTCAACGTGGGCCATTGGCGCACTGCAAGGGCCAGCTTACCTTTACCAGGAGGCCCCGGGAATCAAACCCAGGACCTCCCATATGGTAAACGGGAGCCCAACCAATTGAGCCACAGCCACTTCCTCACAAAGCATTTTACCTTAACTTCCAGAGCTGGGGGTCATGCAGTTCCATGGAGCACCACTCTAAGCTGAGCACTGTGTGCACAGAAGCAGGGTGCAGGCCTCCTTCACAGCGCACCGGGGGTGACTTGGTGCCACTTCTGAGGAGGGCAATTTAACAACATCCATCACCATTAAAAAGGCACACACCAATTCCACTCCTAGGTGTATAATCAATAGAAATGAGATTTAATGTCCCTCAAAAGAATGTTTATAGCAGCTTTGTTTATAATAGCCTAGAATTGGAAACAACCTATATGCCTATCAATAGTTGAATGGGTAAATAAATTGTGGTATAAACATATACCAACCAGCAACGAAAAAGAAAACTATAGACACACAAGACCATGGATGAGTCTCACAGACATTATGGTGAACAAAATAGTACATTCTTTATGATTCCATTTATATGAAATTTGAAAACAGGCAAAACAAATCCATGGTGACAGAGGGATCAGTTAATTACCTTAAGAGGTGAGTATTGACCAGGACAAGGCATGAAAGGGGGGCTGCAAATGTTCTAGAATAATCTATACCATGAACTGGGTGGTGGTTACACAGGTGTATCACATGCAAAATTTATTGAACGGTACACTTTACTTTTTGCAAGTTAAATTTCAATTAAAAATAAAATTTAAAAATGCAAATAAAATTGCATATGTCCTTTGCCTGGTAATTGCAAGCCAAGAATTTTTTTCTATAGATGTATTTGCACATGGAAGATATTACATATGAACAAGATTATTTATAACAGCAATTATTATAAGAGCAAAAGTTTAGGGGAAAAAATCCATGACCAGGGAACTGATGACATAAAATACAAGTTGTCTCCACCTTGCAATATGCCGAAGCCATGCAAAAGTCAGGCGGGTCTTTATGGACAGATAGAAGATCTATCTGAGTTATTATCTGATAGAAGATCAGATCTCCAAGAGTTATTCTTAAAGCGAAAAAAAAAAAAAAATCAAGGTGCAGGGATGCATAAATTGTGTGCTATCTTTGGGGTTAAAAATGTGAAGTTAAAATGAAACGGGTGGGGGAGAGGTAGAGAGATGGAGAGAGATAAGTTTATATAAGCAGACAATACATCTGGAAGGGCACAAAAGAAACGAATGAGATTGGGTGGCCATGAGGACAGGACCTAGGAGGGTGAGGGATAGGGTGGGAGGGAACTTCACTGTATACCTTTCATGCTTTTTGGATCTCGAGCCTATTAAAGGTTCAAATAAAAAAACTTAAAACAGCCAACTCCACCCTCACCCACCTTCCATTGTCTCCCTGTTGCCATGGACTAGAACTCAAATGTTCACCTTGGCTTGTGACATAATCCCCAGCCTAACCCCATAGCCCTGGCTCTGCCATGCCGGCCACACTACACCCCCAAGGCCTCTCAATGTGACAAGATTCTCGCGCCCACCCTGGATCTTTGCATCTGCAGTTCTCACTTTGGGGAATGCCTCGTCTCTGCCCGGAACCACCTCCTCCAGGAAGCCTTCCAAAACTTACTCAGACTCCCCTGGCCTCTCACAGGCCATATTTCTCGTGTTTCATCTAGCACACTGTTCACGATAATTGGTTTCTAAGCCTGTGTTCCCTACTGCCATGTAGGCACCCAGCATGGTGCTTGGAGGCAGGGTTAGTGGAATGAATAGATGGATGGTTTTACCAGGCTGGAAACTGAGGAGCAGCTGTTGTCTTTTATGTTCCGTTTAGTTTCCAATTTCTATGCAAACGTGAACTGTGCTTTGTTTCCTCATCTATAAATTGGGAATAGTAACAGTACCTACTGTTACTATGAGAGGATCCCATGGTGAGGATTAAATGAACTGATACATATAAAGCATGTGGAACTATGACTAGTATTAGCAGTTAGTATTGTTTCCTTATCACTGTATTGTGTGAAGAAAGAAACTAGGTTCCAGTGAGTTCAGAAGGCCATGGGGTGGCAAGTCTGAACCAGCCGCCCAAGGGAGTGTCTCCATGACTAAATGTTCTTTCCTGGGAGGGAGGGAGGGACAGGCGTGTGGGGCCAGTGGGGTGGGGGGTGGTCAAAGCATCCGGCCATGCAGGCCTCAGAGGCTCCCTTTGGGCCTTTCCCTGTCACCAGTGACCACACTCATCCCTGTCCTACCCCACCCTAAGACCCTCTGTGGAGAGTGAGCACATGGGTGAAAAGGAATTAGTGTGTGTGTGGGGGGGGGGGCGCGGGGATGCCCATTTTAAATGAAGATCCAGGTCAGGGCAGCACGCGATCCTAATGGCGGACCCAGATGGTTGCATTTCAACCTCCAAATCTAATGATGAGTGAAATATTGGGAGGCAGAGGACTTTCTTTGCATATATTCCAGTCACCTCCCATAAATCACGGTCTGAAATGAGTCCAGGAAAATACCTTAACTTTGTTAAGGTTTAGTTTCCTCATCTGTCAGTGGGAATCACTGCTGTAAGGGAAACGGAGAAGAGAGTTCACCAAAAGCATTTGGAAAAGAGCTTTGGAAATGGTAATGCATTACCAGAAGTTGCCGAACAGTCAGCGTGAGGGCTAGAACTTTTTGTTTTTATTTGAAGAGCATCAGGTACCTCAGAACTCTTGAGTTATCCCAGTCCCCACCACTCCCTATTGCTCACCCCAGCCTGCTCCACACTCTCCCTGGGTTTGCCTTGCCCCTGAAGGCAGGTGAGTTTGCCATTCCCTGCCACATGATGCCAGTTACCAAGGTGCCTGTTTTTCTATCAACTGCCAGTGTGGAGAGAGCCCAGGAGAGAGGAGGTGTGGCTCTTCAAATGCCCAAGGCCTCTCTGCTCAGCCTAAGCCACCATACTCCACTGAGGTCCAGTCCACAGCCCCATCGATCTCAGTCCCAGTAGTTTTCCATGAGCTGAGAAGAAGCCAGACCTGCAAGCTGCCAAAAAGACATGCCTTCCTTTAGCCTCTAGGTACAGAGAACAATCTACAGCCTCCTAAGCATGCCAAATTCCTGGTCTGCTGGAGCCTGGGAGGCCAGATGCTGCTTATGAGTCTGACTCCCAGATGCCTAAAATTCCACCATTATCAACACATTCCTTCATGTTAAGCATTGCCCTAGAAAACTGAAAGATCTACTGGGAGGGTTAAGAGAGGGAGTCCAAACAAGGTTGGAGCAGCTCTTTAAGGATTACTGGATTACCCTGGTGAGAAGGCTCTCAGTCAGCTGAGGACAGGTGCAGGGGTGAGAAGGTAGGGGAGGACAGGCAGCAAGGGACAGGAAGTTCCCAGCCCTTTAGAGGGCAGGGGTGAGTAAGGAAGAGGAAAGGAAGGGGGAGGAGCCGGGAAGCAGGGTGGACACT
The DNA here is from genome assembly GCA_029593785.1 of Cabassous unicinctus. Lineage (NCBI taxonomy): Eukaryota > Metazoa > Chordata > Mammalia > Cingulata > Chlamyphoridae > Cabassous > Cabassous unicinctus. The sequence continues at coordinate 30,850 of JAQZBX010003692.1, forward strand.
CAGGTCAGTGGAGCCTCCTTGAAAGAAGCTGGCCCTGCCATGGAAGGAGGCTGCGTCCACTCTGTGGTTTGCTGAGGAAACAAGTGACGGCTTGGAGGAACAGAGGTGGTCAAATCTGACCCCAGACAGCTTTCTCCAATGCCTTCTCCTGAGCTCTTCCATCCCAACCCCCATAAACATAAAGGAATGGCAGCTCTGCCCCCACTGGGAGGCTTCAGCTCCCGGGGGAAAGGAGCCAGGATGCATCAGATCTCTCCATCAGAAAGCACAGCCGGGTGTGCCTCGTCACAGCCGGGGGACCCTGGGCTTAGGACCTGCTGGTCTCATCGCACCCCACCCCAGAAGGAGCCACCGTCCTGAGAGCTCCTTCTCCTGACAGCAGACCCCAACTTCTTCTCTTCCGTCCTCAGGGAGCGAGACAGAGAGACACGACGTCTCCAGATCTGTCTACCTCACCGTGTGACCCAAGGCAAGACACTTAACCACTAGCCTCAGTTTCCTCATCTGTAACATGAGAACAATAATAGTACCTGCTTCAAAGGGCTGCCGTGAGGATTAAATGAAGGGACGCTGCGGTAAGGACTTGAGCCGAACCTTACAGAGTGGCTCAAACCTGGACAGCATTCCAGGTAGGGGGGCCAGCCTGAGCAAAGGCTGGGTGGTGAGAGAATCCAGGGCATGTTTAGAGAAGCTGGAGCATAGCCTGTGGCAAGGGAAGAGAATTCTGGAAAGGCAAGCTATGGCTTGATCTCCCAGGGCTGCCCTGCTACGGACCTTGGACTTTATCCCATAAGAAGTGAAAGCTATTGAAGGAGTCTTGCATTTACGAGAGGCCTTGGGTCCCCTAAGAAGTGATTTGTTCCAGTCTCAGGGGACGCCTGGGAGCTTGGTCAAATCTCACTCAGAAGGAGCCGCCTCCTTTAGGGTCAGCCCCTCACGCTGGCGCCCGCCTCTTCCCTTCAGTCCTCAGGCCCTTGCTGTTTCTTGCTGGGCAAGGGTCCTTACCTCGAAGCGAGGCAGACCTGGTCTTGGACACTGCTGCTGCTGTTACTCCTGGCTTGGTGAACCAGTGAGACCCTTACCCACCATAGCCTCAGTCTCCTCGCCTGCAGTCTGGGGGATAACGGCAACCTCCCAGGGTTTTGAGGGTGAAATGGACCGGGGTCATGAACCCAGCTGGTTGCGCAGTTGCTGGATGGAACTGGATGTGTCCTGGACCCGCAGCAGGCAGGGAGCCTCCTCAGTGGCCACAGGAAGCCGGCAGCTCCATCTCTATTCACTCAGTTGTTCTCCTCTGAGGCTCTCAGGGCAGCGAGGGGGAGGATGCCCCGCCCCCCAAATGGAAGCCTAGAGGCCAGGCTTAGGCCTCTTGGACAAATAGGAAATGATCGTGAACGGCAAGAAAACTGTTTTTCTCTGTGCATTTGGCTTTGCCAAGAGTCTAAAGTCCACCTCGAGGACAGACTTGAGGTGGGGAGAAGACACGGAGGAAACTGCATGCCAAGTGTCCTGGGCAGAGAATGCGTGTGATTTGAGGGCTGCTGGGTGCCAGCGCGGTGCTGGGCACGTTCAGTCAGGCCGCAGCGGTGGCTCACCGCGGGCTGCTGAGGCCAAGCGCAGGCTCCTGGCATGGACGGACAGACCAGGCCCCAGCCTTCAGGGAGGGAGGCAGAGAGAACGCAGTGAGAATGGACCATAACCCACAAGAATGGAAAACAGGGATGCAGACAGCTGCACACCAATGACGCTAGCTGCACACCAATGATGCTGGCTGCACTGCTCACAGCAGCCCGAGGAGGAAATGCCCCGAACGTCCAGCAGCCGAGGGATGGATCAAGACTACGTGGTCTATCCACACAGCGGAATGCTATTCAGCTGTAAAAAGGAATGAAGCTCTGATACATGTCACAGCGTGGGTGAACCTTGAAGACATCAGGTTGGGTGAAATAAGCCAGACACAAAAGGACAAATATTGTATGGTTCTATTTATATGAAATACCTAGAATAAATTCATAGAGACAGAAAGGAGATTACAGGTTACCAGGGGTGGGGCTGGGGAGAAGGTGATGGGTATGGGTTTCTGTTTGGGGTGCTGAAATGTTTTGGTAAAGAATGGTATTGATGGCAGTAGCACAACATTGTAAATGTAATAAATGCCCCTGAATTGTACACTTAAAATGGTTAAAATGGTAAAATTTATGTTATATAACAAAATTACATTTTTTGAAAAACACATAAAAATCTCAGCAATGAATGTTATGAAAAAATAAAGCAAGGGCAGGGGGATGCTCAGAGAGGGACTCTCTAGGAGGTGACATTTGAGCTCAGACCTAATGATGAGGACTGCCCATCATGCAAGGGGGAAGGGGCTTGTAGGCAGCAGGAGCTCTGCCCCAGTGCTCACCTACATCCTGACCTCTCAGCCTTCCCACAAGTTGGCTCTAAATACTGTTGCCCCCGTAATGCCGGTGAAGAAACTGAGACCTGGAGAGAGGAACGTGCCTGGCCCAAGATACAGGTCTCCTGAATCAGAGTCTCTACTTTAGCAAGATCGCTAGGTGATTTGTGTGACATGTGGAAGGATCATTTTTAAAGAAGGCATGCTCATGACTATCCTACAAAAATAAAACAAGTATGAGTCAAATATTTTATTTACACCATCAATCAATGAGAAAACCAGTACGATATAACAACCAGTTCAAAGGAGACTCCAAAGAGTAGACCCTATGTTCCTCTATAGGTCATTAGGAATCTAAAATGAATTTACAGAGAGATGCTGTATTAGTCAGGGTTCTCTCAGGAAACAGAATCAACAGAAGATATCTGTCAATAATATGAGATTTTATAAGAGTCTCTCACGTGACCGTGGGGATGCGCAAGTCGGGGTTCTGCAGGCAGGCTGCAAACCGGGGGCTCTGTTGAAAGTCCAGTGAAGGTCCTTGATGAGTTTCCGGGAGACGCTGTCTGTCCAAAGAAGAGCTGGGAAATTCTCTCTGAATTTTGAAATCATTTCCCCTTTTAAGGTATTCAACTGATTGGATAAAAGCATGCTGACGGCAATCTCCCTGATTGATGCAGATGTAATCAGCCATCTATGCAGTAAACTCACTGGTGACTAAAGTCCATAAATGTCCTTGTGTTACAATTAGCCCAGTGCTTGCTTGACCAGACAACTGGGCACAATTACCTGGCCTTGTTGACACATTTGCCTAACCATCACAGATGCATTGATCTTAATTTGCATTTCTATGGACAAGAATCATTTGCATTACTATCCATTTTCTACAACTTAGAGAGTTGTAAAGTAGCTCAGACAATGAAATCCTGAGAAAACCCAAATCTCAGAAGGGTACACTGGGCAGGACAAGATGACCAGTAATCTTTTTTGTTTCCATTTCAGTTTTTCACAGTTTGCCCTGTTTGAAAAGCACTGTCCTAGATCACTTCTGGCTTTTGGCTTGCCCAGACCCAGAGAGATTCTCCAGACCATAACAAGAGTACATTTTTGTGCAGATTCCTGTGGCATTTATGGCAGGTGGGCCAGACCAGGACTCAGGGCAGCACTAGCGCAAACAGGCGAGCAGAAATCCAGAGTCCTACAGGATGTGGAATGAGTTGTCTTCTGCTGCTGGTAGGGCTGTCACGTGGGCTCTAAAATACTCCAGCATGGACAAGGTGATAAAAACGTGAGCATCTGTTGGCTTTAATCTCTACGCTAGGCGTGACCATGTGCACCAATCGGAAATTCATCTTCAGAGGCAGCAACTGCGAGCCACAGCTTCCTTTACCTTTATCTCAGATCGATACTAAGGTTTTGTTCATTAGTATAATGGATGTTGAAAAGGACTTTTCTTCCCATTGGTGAGTCGTCATTGGAGATGTATGAGTTAGTTAGAACATGGTAGAGCCATTTCCAGCCTTCAGGAGGCTGGGAGAAGAAAGTGATCCTAAAAAAGGACCCTTAGACTTGTTCCTAATGGCCCTGTGTGTGGCTCCTGGCTTGGCCAATGCTTGTGTGCCTGACTGGCTGCATAGCGCACCCTTGATGCTGACCCTTTGACTCAGGAGGAAGTTTCCTTCAGGCTGTTGTCAGAACACCCCAGAGGAGCTCCTGGCTGAGCTCAGCCCCGCCTGGCTGCCCGTCCCTGCTTGCAGTCCTTGTCTGCACGTGGGCCTCAGTTCTGCCAGGTGGGAGAAGATCCAAGCTCTCACCTTCCCCTCAGTTACTGTCTGTCAATATCTAACAAGAGAGAGCTACTAGTTGTATGTAAGCAGAGCGGCTGAGGGGTCTGCAGAATGTAGGCGATGATTAGGGTTTCCAGCCGGGCCCAGTCTGGTCTTTGCTCTTCTGGGGCAGTGTAACAAGGAGGTTTGGAAGCAGGATCTGGCGTCCGACGGGCGTGGGGTGGAACCCTGGCTGTGTTCCCCGCTGGCTCTGTGAACTTGGCTGCTTGTTGAACCCTGGCTGCGTGCCAGTGGGTTAGGGGCTGCAAACAGCCCAGTGGACACAACGGACATGCAGTTTACAGAGCACAGGAAAGAGGCAGCCAACAAAACCTCACACACATTGTTTTGTAAATTATCTTTGTGCCAAGCCCATTGTGCAAAAAAGACTGTAGAGTGGGAAGACCTTTCCTTACCTAAAGAATCCAAAGAACTTCCCTGAGGAAGCTTAGACTGAAGGGTGAGTGGGAGGTGGGGGCTTTTAATCGGGCAAAGGCACTGAGGTGGGAGGGGCTTGGTCCCCTCTCACGATGCAGAGGAGGCCATGTGAGCAGGGCCTCTCAACTGTTTGTGGGCTTAAGACCTACGAGGGACACACGTGCCTTCCTGGCTCCCACCCCCAGAAATCCTGATTCCACAGACCTGCATTTGTAAAAAAGCATCACAGTAAATTTAGAGAAAAATATTGCTTGGGCCACAGTTGGAGAAATATTGGGTTACAGCCTAGTGTGAGTGTCACAGACAATTAATTAAGTAACTTAGTTAAACAGTAACCTGGAGGTCGCAGGATGGCAGGAGCTTTAAAGGACAGAGACCACATACAGAGCTTGGCATGCAGCGAATCTCCGCACGTCTATTACTGCCCTTCGCACGTCCAGCCCTCGGAGCCCCAGACGTGTGGAGGAGTGAGAGCCGGGCTTGGGGTTCAGTGAACCATGTTTGTCTCAGTTTCCTGCCGCAGCAAAGTACCGCCAACTAAGTGGTTTAAAACAACAGGGATTTATAGTCTCACAATTCTGGAGGCCAGAAGTTCAAAATTGAGGTGTCAACACACAAAGTGTGTAAGGATGATATGCAATAAGAAATGGAAAGAGCTTGTAACACTACCGGTGTTAACTCTTATTGGACTTACCAGTAAATGATCCGAATCTCGCTCATCCTTTAAGGTTAAGTGCAAATCATTCCAAATTACCTTTTTGTACTATGCCAGCCCACAATTTGCTCTTGTCATTGTTTAACAATAATCAATGGCAAAAGTTCTCAGGGTTGATGTGTGGTGTATACTTGGTGGTGTGCTGAAGACAGCTCATACAGGTCCATGAACTGATTGTTAGATTTTCAGCAATTGTGAGCTGATTGCCAAGCACAGCCATTATTAAAAATTAACTTAGATAATAAATGTGCAATGAAATAAATTTTATATTTTTAAAAAGCTAATAAATACTAAAACTCATCACTTCCTGTTTATTTTATTATGTTTTGCTATTATCTATGTTCTGGAGATTGTTTACGTCTATTGTCTCTGGCTGGTGGAAATACTGTCTAATGGTGCATCTCTACCTGCTGAAGTGAGTGACTCATATTGGTGGCTTGAAATAGGCCACATTGGGAATATTTACACCACGGAACTTGGCAAATGCTACAAATCAGGCCTTTGCAATTGTTTTGTTGATTGTCTAGACTTTAAAAAATGATGGAGAAATGCTAATAATGTAGATTAAACTTAAAATGTTTCATATATCTGTAGCCATTACATTGTGAAAAGCACAGGAACATTGAGGACATATACTTCTGGCATTGAAAAGCTAATATCTGATTCAGCAAAGAAGTCATTCATATCATTGATGAGCAAGTGAAATTTTGACATATGTCTTCATTGTTTCCCTTTCTTCTAACTCATTAATGTAAAAAAAAAAAAAAATCAACATTCATGTTGAAACTACGCTAACCTGTCAATTGTACCAACAGTTTGACTACAGATAACATGAATTTAAGAATTAGCAACGAAAGCATTCTGTGAGAATCAATTGACCAGATGGAATTTACAATAAAGAGTATTGTATATTTTGTTATTTGTAAACTGTGTGCCACACATACTTTATATAAGTAATATTTATAATAAATTTATGTGCACAGATATGTATGCATACATTTTTTTTCCTGGGGAGCCATTTGTTAAACGTTTCCTTCATACCTCAGGGTAGAGTAGAAAGTCCTCCGCCCTGGAATCACTCAGACCTGAGCTAAAATCCCAGCATATGCGCTTATAAGCTGTATAACCTTGGGCAATGTACTCAGTTCCATCAATAAAATGGAACTATGAGTGCAATGTGCTAACATGAGAAAAATAGTACGGCGTAGAGGTTGAGAGTTCATGCTCAGAAACTGGGCTGCCTGTATTACAGTTCCTGACTTACTAATTGTGTGACATGGGCACAGTTGTTTAGCTCCTCCTGTGTTAGGTGGCATATACAATAATAATAATATATAGTAAATAAAAAGATTTTATTTCCGAGGACTGGCTTATGTGGTTGTGCAGGCTGGCAAGTCTGAAATGTGTAGGGCAGGCTGCAGGCTGGAAACTCTTGGGCAGGATGAGATACTTCAGGCTGCAGGCAGGATTTCTTGTTCCTCTGGGAGACCTCAGTTTTGCTCTTAAGGGCTTTCAAGTGATTGGATGAGGCCCACCCAGGTTATTGTGGTCATTTCCTTTACTCAGTGTCAACTGATTGTAGATGATAGCCACATCTGCAAATTACCTTCACAGCAACACCCAGATTAGTATTTAATTCAATAACGGGCTACCATAGCAACCTCGCCAAATTGACACGTGAAAACTGGGAATAATGAAAGTCACCTTCCATGCCTGCCTATAGGGTTTGTTATGAGAGTTGAATAGAAGCGTGCATGGGAAAGACTCAGCAGAATGCCTGGTCCCAGGAAGTGCTTGGTGTTAGCAGCACTTCTCTTTTTTTTTCCTAGCTTTTTGTTTTTAACTTTATTTTAAAAGAAGTTTTAGATTACAGAAAAGTTACATAAAAAATATAGGGGATTCCCATATACCCCAACACCTTCCCCTCTCACATTATCCCCTATAAATAACATCTTACATTAGTGTGGTACATTTGTTATAATTGATGAGCAAATATTGAAGCATTGCTACTAACCATGGTCTATAATTTACATTATGAATTACACTTTGCACCATACAGTTTTATGAGTTTTGACAAAATGTATAATGGCCTGTATCCATCTTTGCAGTATCATGCAGAACAATTCCGATGTCCTACAAATGCCCCATGTTACACCTAGTCTTCCCTCCCCCTCCCCTCAGAACCTCTGGTGACCACTATCTTTATATCAATGATACATGTTCTTCCATTACAACAATAAGAATAAGTCTACCTTGGTCCATGGCTGCATTCCCCACTTATGCTTGTTCATACCTCAATCTTGAGGATTTGGGGATGGTGACGCCCACTCTGCTTCAGACTGAGAAGGCGCTTAGATCTTATGGGATAGATGGAAGGAACTGTTTTGCTTGCAGTTGTAGATACTCTTTGCTTTTTGGGTTGTGGCTCGTCCATCATCATCATTTTGTTAGTTGTCTTGGGCAAGTCCAAGGAACTAGAGAGGACATGCTGGAGCAGCCATTCTTGTTATGACTGAGGTTTGCTTCCCAGTATGGGCAGCCATGGCTCCAGGAAGGCCACGGGCTCTGGTGAGAAGACTTAGTCAAGGCCCCAGCACATCACTGGCTGGGTGTGTAGTGATGGCCTGAGGCTTGACCTGGAGAAAGCTGAGAAAGAAAAGAGATGGAAGCCAGCCCACAGCTAGGGGCCCCAAGAGGAGGCCCAGCAGGGCATATTCAGATGGAAATCAGCTGTAATTGGGTGGCATCTCTTGGGGCCTCTTGTGGGGCAGGACTGGCTGACTCAGTGGTAAAAGGCCCATGGCCGGAAGGTGGAGTGGTCAGTACGTGTCAGACAAGAAACTTCCCAGGCCTCACAGGCCAGCAGGCAGGCGGGCAGGCAGCTGCAGAGGATATTTCATTAGCTACTGACTGAGGATTTGCGTAACTTCCATTTGCTGCTTCAGGCCGTAGCTAGGTTTAAAATAAATTCCAGGAAATCAAGCTCCAGTCCCTAAACCAGCATGTCTAGGCCCCAGGCAGGCCTCTGGCACAACCGTGTGAACTGCAAAGTTTAACTCAGGCAACCTCCGCAGTCACCTTAAACGCCCTCCTTCTCTCCCCTGGAGCCCGCGCCTCCAGCTCTGAGACCTCTGCAGTCCCCCACATCCCAGAGGAGCCTCTCTCTCAGCAAACCCCATTCCCTCTAGGTTCCGCCACGTTGTCGGCCTCAGGATTGCTCGGTGCTGTGGAAGCAGCAGCCACATGGCGGTTAGAGAACTGTGCTGACTTCAAATTCCCGGGACAGAAGCCACCAGAAGAAAGGAATCACGTCATGTAATGATGGGATGTCTAGTACCATGGCTATCCGTGCAGGAAAAAAGACTCTTAGCATAAAGTCTGCTTGCACATAGAGAATTTCAGGGTGGGGAGGAGACTAGAGGCCATTTAGTGTCACTCCTTGCATTTTTAACCGAGATTGGGGAAATGAAATGACTTGCCCTCACTCACACAATTGGGAAGCCACTGAGAAACTGAGCCAACACCCAATTTCCTGGGGCATGGGCCCTGCCCTTGCTGTAGCCAGCAAATCCAGCAAGGGTGGATTTCCCAAGGCAAGGAACTACCAGGAATTCCATCAAGCCACCTGGATTCCTGGACACTGCCCGGCCAGCTTTGCCCCAGCCCTGCCCCAGCAGCCCTGGCCGCTTCCTCGCCACCTCCACTTTCCACCTTGTTGCTGAGTAGTCTGGGCTCCAATCACTCGAGACACAGCAAGGACACAGCCTGACTTGCTGTGGGGGCTTTGGAGCCAAGCCGTGCTCCTCAGCGGCTGTGGGCTGACCTGGGATAGCATCACTGGGCATGGTCAGGCATGTCCTGCCTCTGGCTACCCCCAAGGTCCTGCCTGGTCAACCTTTGGCTGCCTCTCCAGCCTTACCCCCACCTTCACAGTCTCCTCTCCAGCCCCCAGGCCACACTGTTGCTTTAGGCATGCAGCCACTGCTGTCTCCTCCTGATTTCCTTTTCTGGGCACTACATTTAGTAGTGCCCCCTCACCTCAACCCAATTTCCAACAGCACCATGTGTACTCCTCATGGAAAATCCTGGTGCATTGCTTTTGTTTACATACTCTGTTTTTCTTTTAGGCTCTGAGCTGTCATTGTGATTCAGTTTTATTCATCACTGAATCCCCAGAATCTAGCCTGGTGTCTGGCATCAACTAGTGCTCAACATAAATATGCTATTTGGTGAATAAGAAAAAGGAGGGATGTTGAATGGATGGATGGATTAGATGCAAAGATGACAGAATGAAAGGATAGATGGATGTTGGATATTTGGATGGGTGGGTAGGTAGATGGATGGATGAATGATGGATGGATGAATGGATGGATAAATGAGTGAGAGGATAGCTGAAGCAGCCTCTTACATCTGTGGAACTTCTATTTTCCCAGCACAGAGCCCTACTCATTGAAGGTCCAGAGTACAACCTTACTGCATTATGTTTCTGGAGAATTCCTCTATTTCTCAGGACCTCCTAAGCTAGCTCTGAGAGATGTCAAAGCAGGAGTCATCCCCACTTAATGAATGAGGAAACAGACCTAGAGCTGTTAAGGCATTTGTTCACAGAGCTAATTCAAGACAGAGTGGAAATGAGACTTCTGGCTTCCTGACTCCTAGTTCTGAGTTTTGTGATCTGTAAAGAGAACAGGTCTGGAAGGCAGGAAAGTTCTTGCCCCATGGCAGGCCTCTATCCACTCCACGCCCCACCTGAAGAAGTAGAGCTGGTGAAGTTTACCCCACGGATCTGTCCTAGCTATGGCCCCCATTTGGGTGGCATGTTCATGGTGATTTGTGAGAGGGGACAAGCCCTGCCCTTCCATTCCTCTGGGAAGGAAGTGGTACTGTCAGAAAAATTAGGAAAAACTAGACCACAAAGAAAAGTCTCCTCCTCCCCTTTCCTGCTGGCCCCGGACTGGCCATACTTGTATGTCCATGGCTGCGCTGAGGAGGCAGCCTTTCCTCCTCTGACTCTGAACAGCTTTCCACAGCTGCCAAAACCGGGAGGCAGGCAGAGGAGACCACTGCACCTCCTCGTCTCCTCTATAGGCTGGACTTAGCCATGTCCAGGCTCCACCACGACTCTGGGTGAGGGCAGCCTCACCGTGATATTCTCAAAGAAAATGAATGCAAAGAAGTTTTGAGTTAACAATTAGATGGCTCATAACAATTTCTTATTTATGAAAAGCCCTACTAACCTTTTTCCCAACTAATTTTTTATTTTTTAAACTTTACAAAAATACTTTCAGACTTAAAAATAATAACTGCAAAAATAGTGCAAAGAAATTCCCAAATATTAACCTTTAACACTTTGCCTATTTGCTTAATAATTTTCTTTAAAATTTTTCTCACATACAGATAATTTCTCTCACACATATATATGTGTATGTATATGTATACTTATATATGCATATATTATTATTTATGCATATATTTATTTTATATATGCATATATTTATTATTTTCTGAAATGCTCAAGAGTAAATTGCAGAAGGCCTTTGCCTTTAAATACTCAACATTATTTACTAAAAAAAAATCTCTTACATGATGTTATACACAGTATAATTGTCAAAATCAGGAAATTAACATTGCTGCAATATTATTTAGCTAATCTACAGACTTTATTCAGATTTCAGCAATTGCCCCACTAATATAATTTTTAAAAAATCCAGGATCCAATCCAGGGTCACACTTACATTTGGTTGCCATGCTTCTTTAGTCTCCCTTAATTGGGAACAGTTTCTCAGTCTTTCTTTGTTTTTCATGAAATTAACATTTTTGAAGAGTACTAACCCATTACTTTTGTAAATGTTTCTCAATTTGGGTTTTGCTGAGGATGCTTCCTCTTAGCTAGATTCAGGCTATGCCTTTTTGGCAGGATACCACAGAAATGATGCCGTGTCCTTTTCAGAGAATCAAATCAGGAATGAAGTGATGTTGATTTGTCCCCTTACTCATGATGTGAGTTATCATGGGCTCTGCCCTGTTTCTCCACTGCAAAACTACTCTCTTACCCTGTGTAAATTAATAAGCCAGAAGGTAATTTGAGACTATATAAATATTCTTCTCATCAGACTTCTGCCTACTCATTTTAGCATCCATTCTTGCCTGAAAGTTATTGCTATGGTGGTTGTCAAATGGTGATTTTTCTAATTCCAACCTTCCTTCTGCATTTGTTAGTTAGAATCCTTCTGAAAGGAAGAGCTTAATCTTCTCCCTTATTCATTCATTCATTCATTCATTCATTCACTTAAATCAATATAGACTCAGGGATTCTTCTTTTACTTTGGGCTATAATTTGTTCCCATATTAATTAATTAATTAAGGTTAATATTTTATCTTGAAAGAATTACAAATTCTCAGAAAGTTGCAGAAATAGTACAGAGAGGTCCTATGTACCCTTCACCCAGATTCTCCACTACAATAGTTACATCTATGGAACAAGAGAACAATATCAAAACCGGAAAATGACATTGGCACAATGTGGGCGTGTAGTACTGCCATTTTATCTCATGTGTAGATTCATGTAACCACCACTTCCATCAAGGTAAAGACCTGTCCTATCACCACAAAGATCTCCCCTGTGCTTCCCTTGGATGGTCATCCCGCCACCATGACCACCGTCCCTAACCCCTGGCAACAAGTGATTTATTCTCATTTCTATACTTTCATCATTTCAAGAAGGTTACATAAATGGAACCATACAGTATGTGACCTTTGGCTTTTTTTTTCTTTTACTCACCATAATGTCCTTGAGATCCCTCCAAGTTGTTGTGATTTTCAGTAGTTCCTTTCTTTTCTTTTCTTTTTTTACTGAATAGCATTCCATGGTATGGATGTACTCCAGTTGGTTTAACCATTCACCTCCTATAGGACATGTTGCTTGCTTCTGGTTTTTGGCTATTACAAATAAGGCTGCTATGAACAATCATGCCCAGGTTACTGTGTGGACGTGTTTTCATTTCTCTGGGATAAGCACCCAGGAGTGCAATTGCTGGGGCATATGGTAAGCATATGTTTAGACTGTTAAGAAACCACTGAACCATTTTCCAGATTGGCTGTATCATTTTACATTCCCACCAGAATGTATGAGTGATCTGGTTTCTCTGTGTCCTCACCGGCATTTTTATTGTCACAATTTTTTATTTTAACCATTCTGATAGGTGTGTAGTGACATCTCATTGTGGTCTTTGGCCTTAATTTGCATTTCTCTAAAGGCTAGTCATGTTGAACAGCTTTTCATATGTGCTTATTTGCCATCCATATATCCTCTTCATGTCCTTTTCCCATTTTCTAATTGGATTGTTTGTTTTTTTGCTGTTGAGCTTTGAGAGTTCTTTTTTATATTCTAGATATGAGTCCTTTGTCAGATACATGGTTTGGAAATATTTCTCCCTTGTTGGCTTTTAAAGGAAAGTTTTCATTTACTCATTTGACAAATAGTTTTCTAGCCCATACTATATGCCAAGCACTTGTCCAGGAGCTGGGTGTGGATAAGCCAGGTAAGGCAGGGCTCTTGTCCAGGAGATGCTCACAGCTAGTGTTGGGGGTGGGTGGAGCAGAGAACAGATCATTTCAACACAATGCAGTCAGTGATAACAAGAGGTAGAGGCAGGGTTATGGCAACACAGGGGCAGGGAAGACTGGCTCTGCTGGGGGAGCTGTGAAAGTCTGAGGGTGAGTCTGCATCTGTGAGGTTGGGCGAGGGGACAAGAGCGCTCTAAGCAGATGTGAGAGTTCATGCAAAAGTACTTGAGCAATTGAGGCTTCATGGCAGCAAGGGTCAGGAGGCGAGAAGGCACAGTAGGGCAAGTGCTTTGGGGAATTTGCCCAGAGTTGGGTTGGAATCTTGGATAGGTGTTCAGTGGTTGTGTGACCTTGGACCAGATATTTAACTTCTCTGGGCTCAGTTTCTTGCGTGGAAAATGAACTTAACAATGCCGACTTCACAGAGACACTGTGTGTATTAGATATAATGTACGTAGAGTATCTAGAAGAGTGCCGGGAATGTAGAATTGGGTGCTGGATAAGCATCTCTCCCTCTTGGGCCATCCGTTCCATGCTCCCTCCTGCCTGAGGGAAGGTGTGTGACTCTTCTCCTAAGTAGATCTGCCTCTCTTGTGCTCTGGACCACTCCCTGGGACCGGAGATGTACTCCATCAGTTAAGACACCCTTTTGGTTCCCAGCAGTGTTTAAACCTTCCACAGGTCACCCTTTTCTACCAAAAGTCAAAACAAAGACTCAGTGCCAATCCCTCCCTCAGTTGCCAAACTTTCTTTCTCAGCCGCATTTTTACTCTCTCTACTTCCTTACCTCCCTCTTTAACCCAGTGTGGCCTGGTTTTGCACCACCCCCTCCCAGGAGCTCCTTTTGTTAGAGGTCATCAGTGACCTGCTGGGCTGACAGTGATTTCTGTATCACATTAGAGAAAGTTGGCTACTTCCCCCTTCTTGAGACTCCCCTCTTGGTGCTCAAGGTGGTAAGTGCAGAACCTTTGCCTCCTGTCTCCGTGGGAGCGTCTTCTGAGACTCCTTTGCAGGTTCCTCTTTCTGTATCAACCTCTAATGTGTGGGAGTTCCCCAAGTTTCAGCCCTGAGCTCTGTTCCTCTCACTCCACCTGCTCTCAGCCTCTCCTGGTCTGCTGCGTGAGCCCCATGTGTGGCTTCAGCTGGCTTCTTTGGAGGGAAGGCTCTCCTCGCTCAAGCCTCCACCCCCCAGAGACCTCTCTCCTGAGCTCCAGACCATGGGCTCCAACTCCCCACTGAGTATCTGTACCTCAAACTCACAGTGAGTAAAAGTGAGCTCATCCTCCTCTCCAGATCAGCAACTCCTTTCCCGAATTCCATCTTTCACAATCTTCCAGCTGCCAAGACAGGCAGAGAAAACATAAGAAGGGAGTGGTTGGCGAGAGTGAGTGATGTGGGGATGGCAGGGAGCAGAAGTCACCTGCTGGAGCTTGGGAGAGAGGGGACAGGAGATGTGATTTGGTGATGTTCCAGTGGCATCAAGGGCAGGCCTGAAGACCCGGCTGGAAGCTACAGCCCTTTCCTGGAGCCCTTCAGCCAGGCCGCAACTTGCAGGCTCAGCTTCTAGGCTTGGGGGCTGGGGGTGTAATGAGCTATAAGGGCAGGGAAGGAAGGAAGGAAGGGCTCTGCTTGGGTAAGAGGGGAAAGGAGATGGCCAGGGGAAAGGGACTGGGGAGCTGGAAGTGAAAGCGGCTCTGGGGCAGTGGGGGCAAGAGGTGCAGCACAGGATTAGAAGCCAAAACAAGAAGTGAACTTGATGTGTTTATGAGGTTTGAAGAGGAAAGCCTGAGCTAGCCTCCTCTCCACTCCCAGTTCTGAATGTGTGAATTTGCACTTCCTGCCTTAATTTGAGAGAGAGAGAAGGAGAGAGAGAGACACACAGAGAGAGAGAGACAGAGAGAGAGAGAGATCTACCAAGAACAGTAGGAAGCTATACAAACAAATGAAATTTAAAAAATCACATGTGTGTTGAGTGGAGAAGGGACATCTGTTGGACAAATAAAGAGAAAGCAGACAGTTTTCCTACCTTGATTAATCACCAACAAACCTTTACGGAGGACACACTAGTGTTTAGCATTTTAGTTACTTGCCACATTTTATCTTCACAATCATCATGTGTAGTAAACACTATTATTCTCATTTTACATTTGAGGAAACTGAGGCTCAAGTAGGTTACCCAACTAGTCTGTGGTCACACAGTTAGGAAGTGGTGGCATCTGATTCTGATGTCCATGTTCTTTGTGCTTTTGTTTGTGTTTATTTTGCATTAAAAAAAAAAATCAAAATGATATAGTGTAGTTTAAAGAATCAATTAGTTCTACAAAGTTTATTAAGAAAAGCAGCAGTCTCCAGTCTCACACCCTCGTAGACAACCATTTACAATTTTCTTAATAGGTTCTTTTAATACTTACCTCCATATCTCTGTATTACGCACTCACATTGCTATTTCTTTTTCAGGCATTGTTTATTGACTTTCCTTTTCACAAGAAGTGGATTCAGCTCCCCACTCCACACATACACCCAATATACACAAGTACACATGCTATTCTTCACCCTCTCGATAAGTCATATAGCTATTTTGCTAAAATCAACAGTCAGTGTTGACATTATAATGACTAAGTACCTACTACACAGAGCCGGTTCATGTAATAGACTAGTATTCCTTTCCCTATCTTGCACACTTTTTGTTTTCTTTGGAATTGATGATTGCTTTCCTTTCTCCTGCTATTTGCAGTTTTCTATGAACATATTAATTCAACATTCAAAACATCCACCTGTTGTCTAATGAAAGCTAGACACGTTCATCCACATCAAGTGGCCGGTCGGTTTCCTTTCCATGAAGAAGTGTTTCTCGGAGCTTTCTGATCTTCCCTAGAGGACTAGTCACCACCTCTGACTGGGTCCTCATCTGTCATCATTTTAGGGATTGCTTTTGTGTCTCTCTCTTTCATGACTTCCTCTTTCTTAGTTCACTCCCTCATTTTGGTTAGCATATACATCCTTCAGGACTTTTCTAACAAAGGTATGCAAGAAGCAACATTTTGAACCCTCGGGGCTCTTTCTTCCTGGGCTACTCATATCTCCCAGAGAAGAGGCTTTTAAGTGTCTTGCCTGGCGGTGTAAATCCTGACAGAACTGGCTGGGAGTAGGGGAGAAGATGGCTAGTAAGTCTTAGCTTTAAATATAATGTTCCCTTACTTACCCAGTTTTCAGCACAGACCTCACCCTCAGCTGTGCCAGGGGCCCCTCATCCCAGGCAGGGCCAGTTTTACCTCCAGGCTTTGACTGCGGTAAGAAATAGACGGTTGCTCAGCAGTGTGGAGGAGAGGCAGGGACCTAGAGCTCCAACTGTCTCTGAAGGAATTGCTTTCACTGAGTCCTCCTTCTTTGCCCGACCCCCGCCCCCCGACTTCACCGGCTTCTAGAACTTCTTTCTGCTTTTGAGGGTTGTGTTGTGGGAATCCAGTTGGTTCTCAGCTTTTCTGCTTCTAGCGCTCTCTCTCCCACTAAGTCAGTTACCACTTGTCTACCTGCTTATCAGCCTCCAATATTTTATGGTTCCTGTGTCTTCTCTCAGTCTCTCCATCCTTGTGGGTTTGTGCCATCTAGATGCTTGTGTTCAATCTCGTTCTTTACTTGGGAATCCAAAGCCCTTGCTCCCTCCCCAGCCACAGGTGTCTCATGCTGAATAGGCAGGCCCTGCGCATATGAGGCACTTTTTTTCCAGTCACAAGCATCTCTCTTAAAGAGAAAGTAAATGACTTCTTGGTATGTAATAAACACATTCCCCACATAGGAGTCAAGACGCTTGAGGCCTCGACTGACTTGGCCACTATCTTGCTGGGCAACGTTGAGCACGTCATTTCACCTTTTTTTTGCTGGATCTCAGGGACCCCTTAAGTAAAACACAGAAAATGTCACCTGCAACCCTCCATGAAGGTTGTGAGAATCAAATGAGACAATGGGGAGGCACACTTCTCTGCAAAGTTTCAGGCACCTCACGGAGATCTGAGATTAACATTACTAGTCTCCAGTTCAGCAAGTACTTCGTATGCACCAGCGGACCCTGTGCTAGGTCTTCAGGATTCAGAGTTGGGAAAGGCAAGTCCCTTTCCCTACAGAAGCTCATGGTATAGCAGAGGAGGCAGATGAACAAACAAAAGGTTACAATACGGTGGGATAAGCAAGGCTGCAGACTACAGGTGAGTTACAGGTAAGGGAGAGACCAATTCTGCCTGGTAGGGGGTAGATGGCAAAGGAGAGCTTCACAGGAGCTGGGCAGGACTGCACCAGTCAATGAAGAGAAGGACGGTTTCCAGAAGAGGGAATAGTGTGAGCAAAGGAAAAGAGGTGTGACGCTGCAAGGCAGGAGCAGAGGGCTGCAGCTTCTCGGGGCTGGAGCTGTTGGGGCTGGATGGGGTCAACTTATGCTGCCATCTATGCCATGCTCTGCCAGTGGGAGCCAGGGATGGGTTTCAGCTTGGTCAGTGGAATGACTGAATCTGCTTGTAGGAAGGTTGCCTCTGGTAATGGGATGGAAGGTGACCAGGAGAGAGAGAGGCCAGTTGGAGGCTTCTGTCAGGATGCTATTCTCACTTTCCAGGGGAAAAGTGATGTGGATCATGGGTAAGGCCAGGGCAGGGGAGATAGAGAAGGGGCTACAGGTTTCAAGAGATATTAAAGAGGTCAAACAATCAGGACATGGCAACGAACTGGTTGTAGGGGATGAGAAAGGTTGAGGAGCCTAGTCTTACTCTTGGACACCCAGTTCTGACAGCCAGAAGTTACAGGAGGAAGAAGAGGCTGGCAGAGAAAAATGAAAGAAGATAAAGCATTTGGGTGTGGGCATGCAGCAGGCCTACTGGAAACTAGAGGCATTGATCATGAGGAAGCTGAAAATGTCAGCCAGGGGAAAGGCTAGAAGATAGCAGCCATCTGGGTGTCTGTCATTCGAGTACAGCTACCATAGTCATCACCTTCATCATTATCATCACATCACAACCACCATCAACGTCATCACCATCACCATCATCATCACCATCATCACCATCACCATTATCTCCACCACCATCATCATCACTGCCACCACTACCACCACCACCATTATTAGCACCACCAACACTCCCATCACCTCCATCACCACCACTAACACCATCACCACTACTCCTTCACCACCCTATCATCATCATTACAACCATCACCATCATCGTGGCCTCTTCTACCATTATCCTTACCACTATCCTCATCATCACCACCATCACTGCCTCCAACACCATCTTATATTTAAACATTAGTTCCATTCACCAACTTTCCAGTGATGATTCTTTCTTCCAGGACAGAGATAAATCACCTGGGCCCATGCCTGCCCCAGGGTAGATATTCAAAACCTATGTATATTACATCTGACTGGTGAAAAGTGGATGTCCATGTCAGAAAAATAAAGTTCCCATTCCTTGTGCACACTCATCCAGCCTGCCCAGGATATCTTTTGGGTGATTTGTGTATCAGCCTCAACCAGACTCTGTGTCTGCAAAGACTATAGCCTGCCATCACCTCAGCCAAACATGACAGGGTCCTAGGCCAGACTCACCCTTTTCAAAGTAACCAAAGTTTCATGCCTCTCACCTTTGTTTTAATCAGCCTGTATGCAGATGCAAGTCTCCCTCTTCGGTCATCTATCCCCTACCATACCTTCACCCTCTTAGTGTTTTGAACTTTCACGGCCCTGAGAAGCCCCTCTCCCCCAGCTTCCCCACCAACCTTCCCTGGTCTTCCAGATCTCCTGTTTCATAACCAGACACACCCCCCCAGCCTCCAGTCATCTGAACTTTACCTTCATTGCCAGCCTTACCTGGAACATGGCTCTCCCTTGAGGCTACATCCTCTGATGTGGGCCTCTTATAAGAGGTACCACAAAGGTGGGTTGTTGTGTAATGAGCTCCAGGGCCCTCCTTGAGATTCCCTCAGAGTCCCTTACTTGGAATCACCCCTCCTTCTCCAGATTGTCTTAGCAACCTGCTCTTTACTTTTGTTTGGGAGTCAAGCTTCAACATGTACTAGGTATGTGACCATGGGCAAGCAAAGTACTTCTCAAGTCTCAGTTTGTTCATCTGTAAGATGGGGATAATACCTTCTACATTTTCAGGCTATCACCAACATTAAGGGACATAACACATATAAGAAGACAGACATTGCCTGACACATGACATGTTGGTACATTTCCATTTTTTTTAATTCTGTACCCCGCATCCTATTACTTTCAGGTTTTGTTTTTTGTTGTCATTGTTGTTATAAACAGACGTGTCTAATCTACCTTTAATAGGCATTTGTTAGATAAGAGCAGAGTCTACATCATTTATGCCTTTGAATCTTCCATAGCTCTTTGCCCACAATAGATGCTTGATAAATGTTGGTTAAATGACTGAGTGAATTGATCTAGTGATTATTCAGAAGATGCACATTCTTGTTCATTTGGGAGCTAAGCTTAAAGACATGAGAAGGTATATCCGACATCCTTGTGTGCATCCTCCAGCCAAACCACACTGGTTTGGGAGACAATTGGGCTCCTGCTCCTTTCCAGTTGTGAGGATATATGAAGGCTGGTTGAATTTTAAAAGGTGCCAATTACTATGAGACAACATAAGCTGTTTCCATTGGGCCCCTGAGCTAAACAGGGGAGGCTTCCTGGAAAAGCTAAGATTAGACCAGCAGTTCTCAACTCTGGCTGCACATTAAAAATCACTTAGGGGCTTTTAACAATCCCAATGTCCAGACAACACCCCAGGCCAATTAAGTAACCATCTCTTGGGGTGGGACCCAGACACCGAAGCAGGCAATTTTTCTTTTGTATAGCAGACTTTGAAAACCTCTGGGGTAGAGGCTGGTTTTGAAAGGCTGGGGCAATGTGGGGAGGGGGTGGAGTGGGCATTAGACCATTATTTGCCCCGGAGGTCAGATGGAGAGGCCCGGGGAGATGCTGCCCTCCTCTCCAGGGCTGCCTGCATTCTCATTTTCTTTTCCTTTTTTTAACTCACCTCAAGCTCACTTTCCCTGCTTCTGAGTCGACACATTTCCTTCCAGTGCTCGCATTAATAACACCGTGTATCCCCAGGGAGATTATGAGCCTCTCTCTGTTCAGAGCCCCCTCGCCCGTCAAAGACCGCAGGCGCGGGGAGAAACCGGCAGGATTTACACGGGTAACTCCAATTAAGACAAATGTCAGCTCCCTCTCCGCAGACTGCTGCGTACTCGCCGACTCGTGTAGTGTGGGCTCGGTGTGGGAGAGCAAGAATGTTTTGCTGTCACTGTCAGGCTATGTCAGAAGCAGCCAGAAGAAAGCAAGAGGAGAAAACGAACAAGAGGGCAGTCTGGGCCAGATACCCTGCTGGGAGGCTGCTCGTAATTCCCATCTCCCTCCAGAATACTCCCGAAGGAACCACTTTGGGGTCACTGTGGGGCCCACAGCTTCTTCCTGTGTGGGTAATTTCAAGAGCTCCAGCAGTTCCAGGGACCCCAGGCTTGCTGTTTGTTTCTCCAAGCCTGCCCAGTGTCCCCAATGGGCTGAGCAGAATCGTCCCTCACTACTCGAAGTGAGGTCCTGGCCCAGCAAGCTCTGGCATCACCTGGGGATTGTTGGAAATGCGAAATCTTGGAGCCTCCCCAGACCCTCTGAAGCCAAACCTGTAGAATAACAAGATCCCACATGATTGATACCTACATTAAAGTTTGAGAAGTGGACCCAGACTCAGAGGAAAGACAAACAAGAACAGTGTGGTGGGGTCTGGGAGTCCCTGGGATGTTGGGGGCTCTGCTCCTGGCCCAGCCTAGGACCTCCTGAATCACCTTGGGCAGGTCATTTCATCTCCCTGTGCCTCAGCACCCAGTTTCCCGGTCTGTAGAATGAGGACAACACCACCACTATGTACCATGAGCAACTCAAGGGTACTCATGGAAAAGTTCACAAATGTAGGTCACGGTAGTGACAGAGGTAAGAATAAAAATGGTAATGATAGTGAATGTGTGGTAAGCACTTAGGCTGTGCCTGGACTGTGCTAATGGCTTTACATAAACTATCTCACCTAATTCTCATAATCAAGCGCTATTTTTGTTATCCCTGTGGACAAATGGGGAAGGTAAGATAAGAACCCAAGGTTCCAGGTAGTAAAGGCTGGAGCCGCATTGGAACCCAGATCTTTCTAACTCCAGAGCCCACGTGCTGCAACATTAGACAATTCCTGAACCTCTCCCCCAAGGTGGCCTCCCACCCTATGCCTTCCCCAAAGCATTCCTCCTGGAAATTCATAGGGATATCACCATAGGGATAAATGAGATTGCCATATTGCAAGTCAGAAGGCTGGGTCCCAAGGGACCCTGTGGTCCTGATCACAGCTCTCAGCCTCAGCATGGGCAGGGTTCTGTTCACCCCAGCCTCCTATTCCCTTCACAAGGCTGCTTGGATCAAAAGAGAGACAAGCTGGGAATTCTTTGAAAACTACAGAAATAAAAATGGGGGCACAGAAAACTTTGAAATTAGAGAGACCAGAGTATAAATTCCAGCTCTGTCATTTCTTGTGGTCATGGGCAAGTTACTTTATATCTCTCAGCCTCAGTTTACTCCTCTACAAAATGGAAATAAGAAAAATCTGCCTCTGAAGATTGCTGAACAGATTAGAGATGGTTTGTTTAGAGGCTCTAGCCCAGTGCTGGGCCCATAATAGGCACTCAATAAGGGGCAATTCATCATCATTGTCTTCTTCATCATTACCATCATCAAACTCTATCCTAGAAAGGAATCCCATAGGTAAAAAGGGAAGGTTCTGCTACCAAGGACATAAAAAAGGGATTGGTTTGTGCTCACTGAGCCAGGAGGATGTCCCAGGGCTAGGAGCGCCTAGCAGGTGCCTGCAGCTGTGTCTGGGTGTGCAGTGGACATGGGAATTTAGAAGGCCCCAGAACTCATGGACGCAGGGTTAGTGCAGTACCAAAGACTTGCCAGAACAGAATTGTATGGAAAAAGAGAAGTTGCTGAGTTTTTGTTATTTCAATCACTTTAAATGGAAATTACTTCTGGACACTTTTTTTCCCACTTTTCTGTACTGTCTTGAACCATTTTGTGGCAATGTGCCATCATCCCTGTGAGCAGCAACGGCTTCCCTGTGCTGTGAAACAGGGTCCCCTGGGGACTGCAGGGCTGTGTACAGAGCCACGGACGGCCACAGGTGCCTGCTGACAGATGCGACACAGCCTGGCCTTTTGGCTCAGACACCGAAGGCCCCCGTTGAAATGGAAACATCTGTGCAGGGAGCACATTAAGTCATCGTGGTCCGTGACCTTCTGAGCGAGAATTGATTTCCTGGATTAACAGCAGGTATTTGGCAAGGCCGGGAGGTGGGGGTGGTCTCAGTTTGAGAAGCAATGCACGGGGAGCAGGAGAGGACTTGGCCTTGGGCTACGTCCTGTGCAGACAGGAAGGAATTCAGACCATCCCGGAGGATTGGGGAGTTTAGGAGAGGCCACAGTGAGGGTAACTGATGGGTTAACTCTTCTTGTCGTCACTAGGAAGACCCTGGGATCCGGGGGCAAGATATGAGCATGTGTAAGTGGGTCTTCACAGGAAAACAACCCCCACTACTCAGCCTTGCACACAAGGTCCCCTCCTGATCTATATAATGATCTATCTCTCTATCTCTATTTTTATCTACATAAATAGCTTTCTTAAGCCAACGGTTTGGATGAAGACATGGAAAGCATGTGCATCAAATTTGCAGATGACTCAAAGCTGGAGGGGATGAGAGAATAAAGGTTCAAGATGATCTCGAGAGTGGAGAATGCTGGGTCAAAACCAACCAGATGAAATTTAACATCAATAAATCGAACGTCTGGAATGCAGGTTCCAAAAAATCAATTGCACAAGAACACGATGAGGGAGACCTGGCTTGACTGCAATTCACATAAAAAAGATCAGGAGTTTTCAGTCTGCCGCAAGTTCAACATGAGCCTGTTGAGTAATGAGGCTGGCTGGGGGGTGGGTGGGAACCAGAAACATAAACCTCCTAATAAAAGCGTGAGCTGCCTTAACCCTTGATGATGGCAGGGAGGGAGGCTGAGCAGCTTTATCATGCAATGTCAGACCCAGGAGGGATAGTAGCAATAAGAGACAATACTTACTGAACACTTTCTAGATGCCTAGAAGTATATTGGCTCATTGAATCCTCACAAGAACCCTGTGAGGTTACGGCCAAGGACACCAGGACACAGAGAGGCCAGTTAGCTTGCCCAAGGTCACACAGGCAGTGAGTGGTAGATCAGGCTCTTGACCGCTCCACTCTACTGCCTCTCCATAGACAATATCTTGTCTACTTTCTCTTCCCCATTTTACAGGCAAAGAAACAGAACCGGAACAGCGAGGACAATTTGTCTACAGTTATCCAATGAGTTAACTGCAGACTCAGGCTCTCCAGGGACCCCCTATTCGGCACTGCTTTCCCTTTGCCATGCTGGGTGGCTGCCAAGCAGTTGGGGCAGCTGAATGTTCACCACTTAAAGCACTAAAACTTTTATCAGACTTTGTGTGGCTCTTATTTCAAAATGGATCCCCCCTTCTCTGCCTTATCAGACAGAGTATAATGCCTAAGAGTTAATTCTTTAGGACTGGGAGTCACAGTCAGTGATAACATGCCTACTAAAACCATAGTGGGATATTTAGGCTGCGGAGAACCTTGATACCCTCTATCAAGGTTCCTGTGTCTCTCTGTTCCTGTGTTTTTCAAATTGTTTTCCAATTAGACTGCTCATGGCCTCTTCTCAGCCCTCTACTTCTTTCTAGTTTTCCACCATTAACCAAGCTTTCAAATTAAATTAAACTCTAATTGAGCACCTGCTACGTGCCACCGCACTGGGTCTTGCACATGTGTAATCCCATTTAAACTTCACAACGACCCTGGGAGGTAGGTTGTTATGATTTTGATTTCACAGTGAAGAAATTGGCTTAATAGGGTGACCAGCCTGTAGGTTTGCTTGGGATGAGGGGTCTCCTGGGACACAGGACTTGCAGTTTTAAAGCACAAGATAGTCCCAGGCCAAAACAAGGATGAGTTGGTCACTTTGGGCTTAGAGAAGTTAGCTTGCCTGAGGCCACACAGCTGGAAAGTGGCTGAGCCAGAATTTAAAATCTGTTCCACTGATACCAAATATATCTTGGTTGAAAGGAATGTAAAGAGTAACTGCTGGGTGAGCTTCTGACTTCTGTTCAGGCTCCTTGAAGGCTTGTTTTACCCAGTCCCTTACTTTCAGAAAGCCTCGTTTCTACAGCTATAAAACAAAGAGAAGAGTGTCTACTTCCTAGGCTTGCTCTGAGAATAGAGAGTTTAGAAAGAACAAAAACAGTGCACAGCATGGCAGGAATTCAGGAAAACTAGTTCCTTCCTTTTTGCCCTCCTGACCCTACCTAGTGAGCTAGGTCAAGTGTGAGCAAGGAGGAGCTGATGGCCCAGGGCGCAGGTCATGGATCTCTGCTGTAGCGAAGCCAGGGAAGTGGCAGGAAGATGGGCCAACTCCTGACTAGGGTTCTGGGGTCTAAGGGAAGGTGACCTCAAGTGGTAAAGGAGGGCCTTCAAGAAAGGAGTGAAGAACAAAGGAAGAAGAGATAATGGAAGGAAGACAGGAGGGCTGACTTCTGGCCATCCAAAAAACTGTCATAAGAAAGAAGATACCTAAGATGTGAGTCCCCAGAGGCCCATCTAAACCACGGGGCAAGGTTACTGGGAGACAAGTTTGGCTCAACATTGGGAGAACCTTCCAATAGTCAGATCAATGGAAGGAGCTTTCTCAGAGGGTGATGACCTTCGCTCCCATCTCTAAAGATGTTCAAGGAGAGCTGCGTGACCCTTTGCCAAGGGCATTCCTAGAGCGAATACGAGGCTGGACTGGATGCGCTCTCAGCTCCCTTCCAACTCTGAGACCCTCGGGTAGACCTTGGCTGTCTTCCCTACAACTGTAAATATTTATGAATTCCCAAGTTATAAAGTGGAGCTTTCAGCTTTCAAAGGTCAGGGCGACAGGCTCATTTGGGGAACAGTTTGCTTAGTGTTTCTTTAGGCTGCATTTCCAAGACTCGGTGTCATCTGCTTAGAGTGTGCACAAGCTGCAGGAGGTATTTATGTGTGTGTGCAAGGAGACTTCCTCTCTGTGGTCACAGTAAGTCAGAGCACAGCCAGAGTGGCGGGGTGATACAGACACACTCCCACCCTGCCTCTCCTGGTGTAGATCCAGCTTTGGGACCTTTGGTCCCATTGAGTAGGGCTTCATGGTGGGCATTGGAAGGGTCGCCCCAGACTCTGCTGTGAGCTTATATATAGCTCATTGGGTCTGGTCCACCAGCTAGTTGCCGTGCCCCTTTATGGAGACAGGGGTGGGGGTAGGGGGGTAGGACAAAGAGTTACACTATAAGTCACGTTTTCATGCCCACAGCTCTGTGTGACTCAGCTGCAGCTCCTTCCCTGGAACCTGGTTTGGGGATGTGGGGTGAGAAGAGATGAAAAGCCCAAATGGGGATGGAGATTTGGAGGGGATCTTAATTCCACGAGGTACACAGGATATTTTTTGTCACTGGTCTCATATTTCTTCAAACTCTAGCTCCTCCTCTGTGTTATCATCTTCCTAAAAACATGAATCTGAACTAGTCCCTTCTCCACACAGACTGCCAGTGCCCTAGCTTGGTAAACTGAGCCCGTTCCGCATGGGCCTTGCCTTACTGCTCCACCCCCAGTTCTTTCTCTTCACCCCATATAGTGCAATACACTCTCAAATGTGCTTCTCCTCAGTGTCCATAAACACGCCTTATTTTCCCACAAGCCATTCCCTTGACCTGGAATATTCTTTTCCTCTCTGTGCTTTAGATTCCCAGTCTGAAAATGGGGGTATCTGTCTAGTAGGGGTATTTTGAGGATCAAATGAGTTGATATATGTAGGGGCCCTTAGAATAGCACCTGGCATTTTGAGTTAGCTCTTTCTGTTATTGTTTTATTATTATGGCCAACTCCTACTCACCCTGTGAGAATTCATGTCACCTCCTCTGTGAAGGCTTTCTCATCCATCTCTGGCAAAGCTTTGTTTCTCATGTGCTTTTGCTTGGTTGTTTTTGTCGTTTATGTTGGAATTCCATGACATTTATTTTCAGGACTTTCTTTTGTCATCCCAGCCTACATGCTTGTCCCTCTATCTAGACCAGGGGGTTTTTGGAGCAGGCAGGGCCAGGTCTCCCTCACCTCTGCCCCTGGTGCGGGGAACAGTGTCTGGTACCTGGCAAGGGCTCCAGACATTGTTGTTGCCCAAATGAATGGATGGATGAATACATTAGAAAAACCTCCCGGTGGTCCTGAAAGCTGCCCCTGTTGGCTCTTACTCAGATGATGTTTTTCCAACTCAGGAGACCCTGCTCCTCTCGGCACCCCCGCCCCTGCCCTCTTTCTCTCCCCACATTGTTGGACAGACATCTCTTTTTCCCACTTCCTAAAACGTTTTGGATTTGGAAAACAGCAATCGTTTAGAAAAATGCGTAATTACCGAGGGCTCAATCATGGAAAACATGTAACTACTTGACTCTCAGTGAAATGTCAAGGACTTGATTAGAGCAAGCCCAGTCCCTGGTGATCTCAACAAAATATGATCTGTTTGTCCTAGAGGGGGAAGAAGGATCACTCTTTATTTACAAACCAGCCTGGCTAATCTCTTCTGACAATATGGGAAGTCATTCTGCTCAACTGAACCATTATTCCAGGGCTCCCTTAAGGAGAACTATCTTCTACTCAATTAAAGCCAAGCCTGAACTTGCTCTGACCCCGGCATTCCACGGCCAGGAAGGCAGGCTCTGCTCCTTCCAGCGGGGCGGCTGCCCGGGCTCCAGGCCGAGCTCTTTTTCATCAGAACGTCTGGAGCATTTATTGGGGTGAGAAACAAGGGAGTGGAAACCGTCTCTTCTGGTTCCCTCCAGCCTGGCCGGGCCATCAGTGCTTGGGAAAGGAAGAAGATGGCTGAAGAGAGAAATGGACAGCTCCTATTTAAGTCCTGGTTGGGGCCCAGGAGTCAGAATTGCCAAGTAGAACCCAGGGCGTTTAAAAACGCCCACCTGCCTCGGAGGAGAATACGGCTTCCCCCATCCTGTTCTATGCAGGTCAGCGCCTCCCACCCAGGACCTGTCTGCCAAAGCCCGCCTCTGTCTGAGGTGTGAGTGGTGTCATTATTTAGTGGGCCCCGTGATCTCACTGGAAAAGCACACGCTCAGAGGGCTCTCCCTTCCCCTCTAGGGAGTCTGGAGGGAGAGGCATCAGGCAGGCCAACTGCTGAATGAAGGAGTACTTTAGCTGGGAGGAGAATCTGTATAGGAGAATGCCATTTTCTTCTTGCTCTTCTCAATTACAAAATAAGAGGATTGTTAAAAATCCAATAGCATGAATGTCAATATTGGCAGGGACAGCCGCAGGAAATTTAATTGCACAATGGGTACCAGTGAAAGATGGTATGCGCTCTTCTCGGCTTTCCTTCATTTTAATTAGGATAAAATGTACTGATCTTACAGGCTCACAAACAGAAGCTTGTCACGAGGCCAGGAATGGATCCTAATGAGGTCGACTTCCTTTTCTGAACCCCTTGCCTTCCCGCCTCTCTCCCCCACAAACAGCACCTCTGATTGGGGCTTTTAGCTGAATTTGAACATTGGCTCTCTGGTTTCTTTGGTGTGTCAGAGAGCCAGATGTTTTTTATTTGAGAGCAAATTGACACATTAAATTACACTGTGCAAACATTAAAGCCGGCCGTGGGTAAACAGGCTGAGATTCGTTGAATTTTACGGGTCACAATAATGTTTATGTAATTTAACAAATTCCTGCCCTGCCTCTGAGTCTCTCCAAGAAGTATTAATGTAAGAAAGATGAGGGCTGCCCGGCAGCTCCTTGCCCCATCCACCCCGCCTGGCCTCTCGTACTCTTACTGAGGCCCAGCAGCTTTAGATCTGGGTATCAGCAGTCCCCACGCAGAACGAGGAACCATTGCTGAACACATCTCTTTTTGCCCACATGGAGCCTTAAGGAGCACTCTTGGCACTGGGCATCCGTTGAGTTTGCCAGTCTAGGATCCATCCATTCCCGCTCTTTATTTTTCTCTAGGAACCATCTCTGTCTCATGATGATCTTCCCTGGTTCCTTTGGGGCCAAACCCACTTCCTAGCTCTAGGGATGGGCACCTGCCCAGACCTGGCCAATCAGACAATTCCATCAGCCCTTGGCTTTCGTGATAGATTCAGAGATGGGAAGAAGATCAAATCCAAGCCGATCAGCAGCGCCCCAGCACTTGTGCAGAACCTGGCAGGATAAGGAGCTTCTCTCCAGTGGTCTTGCTGAATGGCAAAACTGAGTTGGGAACTCCTGGGAACCATCTTGCCACCAGTTAAGCGAAGGTTCCCTGGAAATGAGGCCTACATAGAAGAAAGCAAAGACGGAGAGGAGAAAATTCCCATGAGATTTTTTTTTTGAGTCCCTAGATCCAGCTGCATTTGAAATCTACACTTGGGCTTTTAGGTTATGTAAGTTAATAAATCCACTGTTCCGGTTAAAACAGTTCATGTTGGATTTCTGTCACTTGAACCAGTCTTATTAGGCAATCAAGAGGTTACCTTGTACCTGCCTGTGGAGAATAGGACTTCACTCCACTTTTCTCACCATACCTCAGCACCCATGACTGCTATTCTCATCCCCTGATTTCCCCAATGCTTTCCGAGGATTCACTCCACCCTCCTCTCCAGCCAGGCTGGTTTGATCTTAAACCCGCCCTGTTTATCTCCCCTCCTTGCCATCTTTGATTTTCCCCCTATTGTCTACAGTGCCATCTTCCCTCATCTACCTGCCCGCCCTTTAAGGCCACACTTATATTTCCCCTCTACAAGGAAGCCTCCCCACCTATTCAGAAACACCCCAGAGAGCCTCAATACATTCTGCACAACTTCACCCTTAATTAAAGGACACACTGAATTTTCTGTTGTTTCTTTCATTATATGGTTTGTTCCTGTCTTTTATTTCATTATAACCTAAAAAATTCCTGGTACAGGGCTGGTTACATAGACTCATAGACTAATAGTATGTGAAGGTGTCTTAGAAATCAGAAAGATCAAGCTGGTCCTACAATTTACAGTTGAGGAACCTGAAGCCTAGGGAAGTTAATTGACTTGCCCAAGGTCACACAGCTAGTTTATGGCCAGGCCAGAGGTAAATTTCCAGCTCAGTGTTCTTTCTACAACACCAAGTTCCATCAATTTGATTGATTTATCTTCCGGTTAAGTATATGTATAGTTTAGATTGGGTTGGCATCTTACCATCTATTAATGGTACTGAGTCAGCATAACACAGAAGAAAGAATGCTGGACTTGTCAGAATCCAAAGATCTGGTTTCAACTTCCATCTGAGCTGTGTGACCCGGGACAAGTCTTTTCCCCTGTCTAAGCCTCCATTTTCACACTAGGTCTGAAAGTAAGTTTTATTTGTGAGCTGTCTCCAATTGATTGGTGGCTGCTTGCAGCATTGTCTGGGCTGCACCTGGCCTTGGTAGAAAAGAGTGCTATGTTGAATGAGCACAATCTCTCTTGAGTTTGGGAAGAGGGGTGGGGGAATATCAGCAAGCACACCAGCTCTGCCCTTCTGGACAAAATGGTTTCTGAAGTCCCTTCTTTCTCTCATACTAGGGTGTTTAAGTCCTGGTGAAAATGCAAGCACAGAGTTCACATCTGACTTCAGGCACCCTTGTCGTGTCCTGCCAGCTGTGGGCTGCCCTCCCTGTGCAGCCAAGTAGCTTTCTCATGCATATGGTGCCATGATCACTTCTGGATTCCAGGACCCACAGCTTCACCCAGTAAAAGTTCATTTAGGCCCAACCCTGGATCCACTGGGCAACTGAAACTTGGGATATGAACTTGGTGGATCCAGTGTTGGTTGTGTCAAGGATCTGAGAAGGGGCATGAGGTTATGGAAATAAAACTGATGACCCAGGGAGTTCCTGTGGTCCAAGAAGCTTACTTCCATGTTTGCAGTGTTCATCACTTGGCAACAGACCTTCTCCCAATATCCAAGGGGAAGCAGGTACCTGGAGCAAAGAACCCCACAACTCTGGTGTGGGATACCCCAGAGGGCCAGGGGCCAGGAAACAGCAGTCACCTGAAGACCTTGCCAGCTAGCCTACTTCTGCTGGAAGAGGCAGGCAGACTGTCCAACTTTTGCGGTATCTGGGAAAGGCCCAGCTTGAGGGCTCATACTCCATCCTGTTTCTGAAGATCCGGCCTTTCATTAGGAACTCTTTCTTCCTCGCTTTACCCACCTTTCAAGTCGAGCTACTAGTCCTTATGCTGCAAACTTGGGACCAAATAATTCATTGGGTTAGTTTAGCAAAGTGCCCAGAACTCAGGGTCTGGTAGGTACCCAGCAACGCTATTTCCTTCCCTCCCCACAACCCCATTCCTTCCTGGGTCTAAGGAATTTCAAATAGTCATTCAACAAGCTTGCCCTGTGTGCTGGGGGCTAAAGATGCAATGATGAGCAAGACACACATCAGCCTATATATGTATATATAGGTTTGTAGAAGTATCTGCCTTCAGGTATGACTGCACCCAAAAACTCACATGATGGCATTGGAGTGTGGCCTCTTTCTCTCCATCTCTGAGACTGGCTCTCTCTATGTCACAGGCAAGGTGGGTGCTGGAAACCTTTATCAACTTAGCAAACCCAGAGCAGATGGGAGAAGGATGCCAGTTGGCCCAGGTTGGGTGATAGATCCAGTCACCATGGATAGGTAAGATGGGATGTTCTAATTGGTCAGGTCTGGGTCACGTGGTCAGGGAGGGTCAGCCCCATCCACCCCTTAAGGGAAGAGTTCCCCATAGGAAGGAGAGGTTCTACCATCAAAAGTAAGGAGTAAGGGCAGCAGGATGGAAAGGAGTCACAGGTGTCTATTACAGCATGGCTGCTGGAGAGGAGGCATTTCCTCTTTTAGGAAGATAATTAAAGATGCATCCTGGAGTCCTTGGCCTTGCCTTGGGGAACAGATTCCGCACCCAGCGGGCCTTTCTCTCACAGGGCGAGGCAGGGATGGTCACAATTCCTCGTAGGCGCTCAGGCCCTGCCTGCCCTGTCGCGGGGCAGGGAGCCAATGGCCATGTTACCAGGAGGTCTCTGAGTTTCTCGTTCTCTCCAGAGAGCATAATGACAGGCTGCTGACCGCACAGGCCGTGGACCAGGGCCCGGCCGCGGTAGAGGCTTCTGAGGCTTGTGGTTTCGTTGCTGCCAATGTCAACTCTTTCTAAGTTTAGAAACCCATGGTTGGCTTCCCTGGCATCAAAGAAGTCAAAGTATTCAACTTCAGCGGGTGTGTATTTTTAAAACAACAACAACAAAAATCAAAATAAAACCAGAGAGAGAGAAAGAGAGAGGGGGGAGAGAAAACGATCTTTCTGAGTCAAAGAGGGAAACACAGAACCCTGAGCTTCACGGAAATGCCCAGTGACTGTGGGCAGCCCGAATTAAACATATTGACTCTGTTTTTAAAACTAAAAAAAAATTGAAATGACCTTTAATTAGTAGACCCACTTCTTTGTCTCCCATCAAAGCCAAGTGTTTCAGGCAGAGCTACCTTTGCTAAAAAGGCCTGAGGCTGGAAGCGAGGCTCCGTCTCCTTGGGCACTACAGTCGCCTGCAAACAGCATTCCCATCTGGCTTCTCGCCTTTGAAGAACGAGTGTTGCCGAAGGGCTAAGAGCCCACCCAGGAGGAAACCGTAGTGAGGAGGACTAGCGGTCAGGTAGCTCTTTTACTAGCTGCTCCCCTAAACTCTCTAGCCTCAATCTCCTCATCTATAAAATGGGGTTCCCGATACCTGGCCAGTCCATCTCAAGGTGAGCAATGTGGGCATTTTGGAAAGTCCTGAACCTTCCATAAATGGATGAAATTGCTCCGAGTCTATCAAATGCCTCCAGAGCTCCTCTTCTTTCTGCTTTAAAAGCCCCTCCTCCTCTTTCTCT
The DNA here is from genome assembly GCA_029593785.1 of Cabassous unicinctus. Taxonomy (NCBI): domain Eukaryota; kingdom Metazoa; phylum Chordata; class Mammalia; order Cingulata; family Chlamyphoridae; genus Cabassous; species Cabassous unicinctus. The sequence continues at coordinate 62,846 of JAQZBX010003692.1, forward strand.
GCCGTGGTCCATCTGCTCTGTTCTTCTCTTCCTTCTTGGTCTCTCCTCCTTTGTGTGGCTCCAGAGTCACGGGAAGCTCACAGAGGGACCGCAGGAAGGTGATGGTGCCAGGGTGAAGGATGAGTTTCCTGAAAGGGCTGAACTGGATGTGTGCAGGCGTCATAGCTCGGGGACTCTTCCAGGTTGTCTGGGCTTCCCCCCTCCCCTTGGACCCGAGGGCTGTAAGAAAGCATTCGTCCTTTCAGAGCCCACTGGTGCTGCAGCCCTCCAGGAAATTTTCCTCTGCTCGCTGCCCGGGTTGGCCAGACAATTTATCCTCTGGTGGGAGGGGGGAGAGGGTGGGTCACACATCATCCTAAGGAAATGGTTATTTTTTTTCTGGAGACCACGGCAGCAGAGGGAGAAGAAGGAGGTTTAAAATAAACACAGAGACACAGAGAAGACCCAACCTGTAACACCAATGGGCTCACAGAGACTTCAGGTTTAATTTATAGAAGCTTCTTAAACTGAAGTGGCTCTCGGGCAGCTGCGGCCAGGCCCACGTGATGCCTCGGGTCACAATCTGCTGAACCTTTCCTTCCTCGGCTTCAGCTAAAGCAGAGAAAGAAAGGTGCTGACCATGGCCCTGGTGTACACAAACACTAGGCTGTTGTCTGTACACTCAACTCCCATAATGTTTTTTATTTTTGTTTTACATACTGTGGAAAGCATTTATTTTTTTTTAATTAATTAATTTTTTAAATTTAACTTTGTACATTTAATAATTGAAAATATAAACAATTAAAAACTAAAAAGTAAACACAGATGAATAAATATATACATTTCTCAATTAAATGTAATGATACATATAAAAAATTTTTTGAATCAAATAATATGTTATACAATATATTTGGTTCATACTAACATATTCATACAGTATTTGTCCTTTTGTGTCTGGCTTGCTTCGTTCAACATAATATCCTCTGGGTTTATCCATGTTGTCATATGCTTTACGACTTCATTTCTTCTTACAGCTGCATAATATTCCATCATGTGAATAGACCAGAGTTTGTTTATCCATTCGTCTGTTGAGGGACACCTGGATTGTTTCCAACTTTTGGCAATGGTAAATAACGTTGCTATGAACATCGGTGTGCAGATGTCTGTTCGTGTCACTGCTCTCAGTTCTTCTGGGTATATTCCCAGTAGTGGTATTGCAGGGTCACGTGGCAAGTCTATATTCAACTTCTTTAGGAACTGCCAAACAGTTCTCCATAGTGGTTGTACCATTCTGCATTCCCACCAACAGTGAAGAAGTGTTCCTATCT
>JAQZBX010003693.1:0-64037 GCA_029593785.1 Cabassous unicinctus
GGGCTTTTTTGGGACTTTGGGGGTTGTCCTGAGTGGCGAAGCAGCGACAAATGTAGGCCATCTTCCATCAGAATATGCCATGCAGAACTGGGTGGGAGAGAGTGTGGTCTGTGATGTGAACTGTGGTCTATGCTCAGTGGCAAGGCCCCAGGATGTGTATATCCATTGCGGGTGTAGTACCACATGGATGGGGAATGGTTGTGTGGGGTGTTGTTGGGGTTGTGGGCGTTGGGGAGCATGGGAATCCCTGTAGTTTCTGAGTAATATTTGGGTAATCTAGGCACTTTTATAAAATGTATATATATATATAACAAATAACATTTATGTAAACAAATGCACATATATGCATATGTATTTATATATCATTTTACAAATAAAAAAAATTTTAAAAAAAGACAACAGATCTTACACAGTTGAAAGACATATGTTATAATTTTTTAAACTTTAAATTTTATATTTTTATCTTACTTCAAACTTTCTTCAAATTTTTTTGTATTTTATTTATCTTAAAAATCATCATTATTATATTATTTTCCTATTAATTGTATTTGGTTATTTTGTTGGCTTCGGTTTTGAAGAAGATTTGGATCGCAGAATGGTTACAACTGACTTTTCATCCTTTTGACTAAGATCTTTGAGTTACAAAGATGATTTTTTTGTTTGTTTGTTTTTTGTTTTTTTGTCTCTTTTGAGGAAGCTCCTTTTATCTATTTTTTTCTTTTGTCCCTCATTCTTTGGGTTTAAGGTTTAAGAAACTACTACCTACCACATTATTTTGAAGATATTTTCCTACATTTTCTTATACGAGTTTTGTGGTTCTTGATTTTTAAAAATATATCTTTTTATTTCTTATTTTTAAAGAAACCTAGATTACATAAATGCTACACAAAAAACAAAGGGGACTCCCACATATCCCACTCCCCAACCATCCCACATCCTCCCACATCAACAACACCCTTTCTCAGTGTGACACATTTGAAATATTCAACAAACACTGGAGTACTGCCACCAAGCAATGACCATAGTTTACATTGCAGTCTACACTCTTTCCACACACCCCTGCAAGTTATTACAAGATATACAATGGCCTGCATCTGTCACCACAATGCCAACCAGGACATCTGCCAAGTCCAGAAAATGTCCCCAAACCACACCTACCTTTCCCTCTCCCTCCCACTCAGAATCTCAATTCTGAGGTTGTAGTGGACACTACCTCTACATCCATGATAAAAAGACAAATTCCCTGCTTAAAAAGATGGACAAAATACTTGAAAAGACAATTGTCCAAAGAAGAAATACAAATGGCAAAGACAGACATGAAAAAAATTTTTAACATCACTACCGATTAGGGAAATGCATATAAAATCTATAATGAGATATACTACTGCTTGGCTACTATTAAAAAGTTAGAAAACTGTAAATGTTGGAGAGGATGTGGAGGCATAAAATGCTTATTCACTGTTGGTGGGAATGGAAAATGGTACAGCCACTCCAGAGGACTGTTTGGCAGTTCCTAAGGAAGTTGAGTATGAACTTGCCATGTGACCCAGCAATATCATTACTAGGTATATATCCAGAAGAAATGAGAGCAGTAAAATAAGTAGAAATCTGCACACCGATGTTCATAGTGTCATTATTCATAATTGCCAAAAGTTGGAAACAATCCAGGTGTCCATCAACTGAAGAATGAATAAACAAACTGTAGTGTATACACATCATGGAATATTATGCAGTAGTAAGAAGAAATGAATTCAGGAATCATACAAAAACTTGGATTAACCTGAAAGACATTCAGTTTAGTGAAGCCAGTCAGACACAAAAGGACAAATAGTTTATGATCGCCCTTAATATATTATGTAAACTTACAGAATTAATAATTAGATTATTGGTCACCAGAATGAGGGAAGAGAATGGAAAACTGATGGTTAGTCTATGCAGAATTGGTTAAAAGTTTGCTTGTAAATATTTGGAAATGAATGGAAATGGTGAGTGCAAATCTTGATTTTTGTGATTAGCAGAGCACTTATATGGATATGACAGTAGGTAAAAGGGCAAGTCTAAGGACATATATATTACTAGAAGGAAAGGTAAAAAATGTAACACGGGACTGTATAACATAGTGAGACCTCATGTAAATATGAATACGGGTTATATTGTATATATAAGACTTTTTTTACCTGATATAAATTCAAATAACCTGAAGAGAAGGAACAGAATAGCAGCTTTGTGTGGCATGGGAGGCATAGAGAGATTGTGAGGGATGAGTTTTCTTTGTTTGGTTGCTTTCTGTTTATTATTATTATTATTATTGAATTAAGAAAATGCTTTAAAAATTATGGAAATGATGAATACACAGCTATGTGATTGTACCAAATGCCATTGATTGTACACTTTGGATGGATTTATGCTGTATTAATATGTATCAATAAAATTGTTTCTTTTTAAAAATTTGTACAGCTAATCAAAAGTGATAATGGACAAGCCCCATCCCAAAAGCAAGGAATATTTTCAACAGCAAGAAAAACAATTCTATTCCTCTGCTGCATAATATCTCTGTCTCTTCTCAGCCTGAAATAGTCATATTGGACACCATCCCAAATCCCTCAAGACTGAGGAATGAACAAAAATAAAGGGGGAGGGAAGTGGGTGTGGCTCAATGGATAGAGCTCCCGTTTACCATATGGGAGGCCCCGGGTTCGCTTCCCAGGGCCTCCTTGTGAGAGCAGGCCGGCCCACGCGGCGCGGTGGGCTGATGCAGCAGGACCTCACAGCAAGGGGGAGATAAGCAGACATGGAAGAAACACACAGCGAATGGACACAGTAAAACACAAGCAGCAAGGGGGGTATAAATAAATAAATAAATAAATCTTTAAAAAATAATAATAATAAAGGGATAATGTAACTGCTGACTAAAGCAAATTTGTTCTTATTGTAGTTATTATCTTGTGTTAGTTAAGTATCTTTTAAAATTGATATAAAAATAAAATTTTAAATTAAACATTAATGTATATGTCAAAAATACATTTAATTCACTTTTTATACCTCCACTTCCGTTAATGTGCCTCAGACCAATATGAGCTCTCATCAAGATTATGACTGTTAAGGGTCTAAGTTATCTATGGTTTTCAAGCAGAGGAAGACCCATGTTCACTTTGAAGCAATACTTCAGACTATCAACAGATGGAGAATGCTGGGGTGAGCTAAAGGGAAGAGTGATGGGGACATATACAGATATTTATCATTTTGGTGTCCAGGGCAGAGGGGGAGAACCTAGAGACCCACAATTGGCACCGGCAAATTCTGTGGATTTGACAGTCCACATTATTTAATCACATCAGCAGAGGCCATCATGAATGTGAAGCACTGAGGACTTGATTGACTGTCATTGCTCTGTAGGCCCCCAAGTCTTTCATATGATGCTGGTGGGGTTAGACCCGATGGTAGATGGAGTCCAGAATATAACTGGATGAATTTATGGACAATCAAGTTGAATAGAGACTCAAAACAGATTAAATTTGTTGTATTGAAATGAAGTCAATGTACTCCAAGAGCATGAAATAAAATTTCTTTCTGTTCCATCTTGGGGCAGATTGGGGAAATAAGTATAGAGATTTACTCAATAATCAAAACCTCCCCCAAAAATGTCCATAACCAGATAGTTTCACTGATGAATTCTACCATGCATTTAAAGAATTAACAGCAATCATTTTAAACCACTTTCCAAAAATTCAGAAGGAGAGAATACTTTCTACTTCCTTCTAAGCAGCCAGTATTACTCTGATCCCAATGATATCAATTTACCTCATGAATATAAGTATAAAAATCCTTATGAAAATGCTAGCAAACTGAATCCAACATCTTAAAAGATTATACACCATTACCATGTGGGATTATCCCAGGAATTCAAGTTTGGTTCAAAATATGAAAATCACTTAAGGTAATATTTTAAATAAATAGATTAATGGGAAAGAGCCAAGTGTATCTCCATGTATACAGAATAGGGATTAAACAAAGGCAGCACCTTTTCTTGACAAAAATGCTCAGAAAAATGGAAATGATGGGAACTATCTCAATAAAAAATGATCACTTATAAAAATCCACAGTTAGCATCATGCTCAATGGTGAAATATTTTAACATGTTCTCTAAAGACCGGGATTGAAACAAATATGGCTGCTTCAAAACTGCTACTTAATATTGTAATAGAAATTCATGCCAGAGCAATTATGCACTAAAATGAACGCTATCTCATTTGGAAAGGAAGAAGAAAATTGTACATATTTGCAAATAACCTGGTCTTATACATAAGAACTCCAAAAGAATCCACAAGAAAAGTATTAGAACTAATAAATGAGTTCAGCAAAGTAGCAGAGCACAGTATCAACAAAAATATCAATAGTGTTTCTATACACTAGCAAAGAACAATTTGAAGAGAAAATTAATATAACATTTCAATTTACAATGGCATCTAAATTATCCAGGAATAAATTTAAATAAAGATAAAGGAGATATGTCTAATGAAAGCTGTAAATCACTGGTGAAAGAAATTAAACAAGACCTAAGTAAGTGGCAAGACATCGTATGTTCATGGTTTGGAAAAGTTAAAATAGTTTTTTGTCAATATTACCCTAAACAATATAGAGATTAAATACAATTCCTATCAAAATATGAGCAGATTTTTATGTAGAAAGAGAAAAGCTTATCCTCAAATTCATACAGAACTGCAAGAGTCTCTCTATAGCCAAAACAAACTAGATAAAGATCATGGTTGGAGGACTAACACTTCTGGATTTCAAACCAAACTACAAATTGCTAGTAATGAGAGCAGAGTGGTACTGGAACAAAGATAGATAAATAGCAAAAAGGAAGAAAATTGAAAGTCCAGGAATAGATCCACAAATTGATAGGCAATTAACTTTCAACAAGAGATTTATGTATATGCATGGGGAAAGAATTGTCCAGTCAACAAATGGAATGGGAAAATTGGATATTCACGTGTGGAAAAATAAGACTTATTTTTAGACTACCAACTAAGATAGTCACAGAGTTACAATGCAAAGTAAAAGTTACCTGAGGTCTGGGAAGAAAATAAAGGAAAGTGATTTTTGTAAATATTAATATATATATATGTAATAGACAAAATAGAATTAGTATAGTCTACAAAAGTTAGAGATTCAAAGTATGAATTTTAAAAATCTGGCTATCTATACTTCAGAGAGAAAGACATATAAATTTACAGAGAAATATTTATTTTTGTGTAAATGGTAACAAATAATTCAGGTCTTATAATTTCCATGCTATGTGGAATTGTAATCAATACAAAAACAATAAAATTTTCATCATTTGATATTTCATTATGAAAAATCTATAGCAATGAAGTTTATGAACATAAAAAACTAAGAAGTTAATTTGCACAAAAAATTAAAAATTTTTACAAATGCAAATACACATTAATTCTACATTCTTATTGGTTGACTTTAACATACACTTACCAGGTGAAACAGATAAACTAAATTAAAATGTTAGATAAAGGATCTTTTAAAAATGGAAAAGCACAGAACTGCTCAGGGAGGCTGTCTTTGCTTGGATAAAAAATATGCTGCCCTTACCATTTGGTCTCCTGTCTGTGCTCCACCATAACCCAGAGAACAAGGGACCACTAGGGACTTCCAAGGTGGGAAGAAGAGTTGAAAAAGGTGGAGAGTATTTCTAGAGAGGCAAAAATAAATATCTGATATCATAGGGAAAAACATGAAAGTTTCCCCGTAAAAGGCATCAGATTCAGATTGATGATAGCAGGTGCTTGTAAAATAGACATTTTTGGAACTTTGGAATTGTCCAGAATTACATTGCAACGACAGACACAGGCCATTATAAGTCTTGTCATAACTTACAGAATTGGGTGGGATAGAATGTAAACTACAATGTAAACTTTAATCCATGCTTAGTGGCAATGCTCCAAAATGTGTTCATCATTTGCAATGAATGTACTTAACTAATGAAGGATGTTGTTAATGTGGGATAATGTGGGAGGTATGGGGTAGTGGGGCATATGGGAATCTATATTTTTTATGTGACATTTATATAATCTAAGTATATTTTTTAAAATTAAAACTAAAATATAATTTTTTTTTTTTAAAGAAGTGGCTTGTTACCTGACTTGCATGGCGTATTAGTCAGCCAAAGGGGTGCTGAAGCAAAGTACTGGAAATCTTGTTGGCTTTTATAAAGGGTATTTATCTGGGGTAAAAACTTAGAGTTATAAGGCCCCAAAGAGTTCAATTCAAGGCTGCTTTCTCCCCAAAGTCAGTTGCCAGATGTTGAAGCAAGGTGGCTGGTGATCTCTGCCTGGTCTCTCAGGACTTCCTATATCAGGCTCTGGCAAGGGCTTGTTTTCTTTCAAGGCTTCTCAGCTCCTCAGCTGCTCTGTTCTCTTTAGCAGCAAACCATCAGGTGAATGGCTTATCTCTCACCAGTGCTTCAGGATCAAAACTGACAAAGTTCTCTCTCTCTTCTGTGTATCTTCTTTTGTGTGTCTTCTTGAGTAAGTGTTTATATCAGTCTACCAAGGGTGCAGGAAATCAACCCTCAGTTGTCCCCTAATGCTGTGGTCAAATCAAAGCCCTAATCTTAATAGGTAATTTAATCAAGATATGTCTGCTGAATCTAATGTATTCAAAGCTTATCACACCCAGAGGAATAGATTAGTTTACAAACAATCTTTCTTTCTCTTTTTTTTTGGGGGGGGGATTGATAAATAATCTCAAACTGCTACATGTGTGTGTTGTTTTTTTTATAAGACTGCTGTAATTTTATCTTTGCTCATTTGCATGCAACATGTCTATTTCTTTTGGCTGTTTTCAAGATTTTCTTTTTAACTTTGAATTTTATCCAATTATATAGAATATGCTTGGAACTGTGATTTGATAGCTTTCATTTTTTATATTTCCTGGAAATTATTCCTTCAACTATTTATTCTGCTTCATTTTTTCTCCTTCTCTTCTTCAGAACTACAATTACAGGTATATTAGATTGCTTTTGAGTTCTATCATCTTCTTCTCCTTTAATTATCAGTGTGATTGACCGGCCTTCAAGTTTATTTGTTGGAAATATGGAGTCTGCTCATGATGTCACATGAGGTTTTTGTCTTCTCTGATACTGTATCTTTTTTTTAATTCTCTCATTTCCATTTTCTTTTGTTTATCATAGTTTTCATGTTGACATTGAAATTTTCCATTGGTTGAACTATGTTTCAGTTTCTACTAGGTCTTTTACCATATTAATTACTGTTTAAAATTCTTGTCTGATAGTTCTAATACCTGCACTACATATGAAATGATTTCTCTTTCTTGCTTTATCTAAGACAGTTATTTATTTTTCCTGGCTATTTAGAAGTCTTGTAATTTTTGTTTGAATTACATACATCATGTGTAGAACACTAGAGAATGATGTAAATAGTATTTATGACTGAAAATGGGTACTTCCATCTGTGTCAGGCTATTTTGAGTGGTGAATCAATCATTGTTGAATGGGGTAGGAATTTCTTGTAGCAGTGATTACCTTCAGTTTTTATCCATCTAACAAAGTCTTGTTATTAGGGTGTGGGCTGGAGTGCAGAAGGGTTTTATCAATATTAAAATTCCATTCTCAGCTTCTTCCTGACTGTATAAATACACTGTACTAGAGGTTTCTTTCCATGTACCTTTCCCTCTCCCAATGATAGATTGCTGTTTCTCATTGCTTGCTAGTTTAATACGTTGTTTGTGTACATGAGATTTTCTATTTTCTCCTTCAAAAATCAGCCTAAAGTAGGTTCTGAGTGCCTGGTTCTCAGTTTCTCAGTTTTTTTATCCCCCAGAATACCTGCCCCTCTTCTTTTTCCCAGGTACAAACTCTACCAAGACACATTTGCAAAGCTTTGTGAGAGATATTTTCCTGCCTCTGTCCAGCAAGAGGAGACATTTATTCAATGGAATATATATAGAAATTTTGGCTAAGTTTGCCAGATAAAATAAAGGACACACAGTTAAATTTGAATTTCATATATTATAAATAATTTATTTTTTAAGAATGAAACACTGTTGCATGTGACATACTTACAATAAAAATTATCCATCCTTACTCTTTGGTTTTTTTTTAAATAAAATTTTATTAAAGTACCTCATTCATAAATGAATATACATAAACAACAAATATATAGTAAAATTTGAGAATTTACAAAACAAACATGCACATCATCTTACAAGGTTCCCATATATCTCCCCACCACCATCACCTTGAAATTTTATGAAACATTTGTTACAAACTTTGAAAGAGCATAGTCAAAATTTTACTACTTCTATAGCTCATACCTTATATTAGGTGTATTTTTCCCCCAATGCACACAATTATCACCTATATTAGTATTATATATTTGCTATCTTTTGGGAGAAAACTTATTCATATTTGTCTTATTAACCAAAACTTGATTCCCTGTGTTGTATAGTCCCATGCTTTATATAATCCATTCAATGTGAATACTCAGTGGCTCTCATTTTCAAAAGATTTGTACTGTCAACTCAGTCAATATTAGAATGTCTTCATTATTCTAAAAGGAAAAATCACATACCACCTTATACCCTCTATTGTTGTCCTGTAATATTGAAAAAAATATCTTTGCCATTGCTACAAAATATTACAATATTACTGTTATCTATAAGTTCCATTAGATGCAATTTTCTCAGGAATTACCATATTTTTAGCACTTATATTTATACTATTAACCATAATTCATCCACAACCCAAATCACTATGTTATATATTACCTAGATTATTCTTTAGATTCCTTTCAATTGACATTTACTTTTATGGACTACCCCTTTCAGCCACAATCACATATATACATCAGCAGTGTTAGTTATACTCATGACAATGTGTTACTCTCAACTCTGTTCATTTCCACACTTTAAAAATTAACCTTATTAATAAGGTTGCATACATTAAGTATCATCATCTATTCTCAACACACCTTCCATTTCCTAGTAACCTATATTCTAGAGTTTACTTCCATGAGTTTATACAAAGTATTTAATTCATATAAGTGAGACCATACAATATTTTTCCTTTGTTTATGGCTTATTTCACTCAAAATAATATCCACTAGGTTAATCTATGTTGTTATATACATCGCAATTTCATTTCTTTTATGGTTGTACATTTTTAAATTTAGGTCATTAATCCATTTTGAATTATTTTTTGTATAAAATGTGAAATAGGGGTCCTCTTTCTTTCTTTTAGATATGGATATCCAGTTTTCCCAGGACCATTTGTTGAATAGACTGTTATCAAAGAGCAGGGAGGGCTTGACAGCCTTTTCAAATCTCTTGACCATAGATGGGAGGGTTAATTTCTAAATTTTGATTTGGTTCTATTGGTCAATTTGTCTATCTTTATGCCAGTATCATACTCTTTAAAAATTTTTTTTAACACTGTAGCTAAGTAAAATGCTTTAAAGTCAGGAAGTGAGAGTCTCCAACTTCTTAAGACTTTTGACTATTTGGAGCCCCTTAACATTCCAAATAAATTGCATGATGGGCTTTTCTAATTCTGCAAAATGTCTGTTTGGATTTTCTTTGGGATTGAGTTGAGTCTTTAAATCAGTTTGGGTAACATTGATATATTAGTGATATGTAGTCCTCCAGTCCATGAACACTGAATTTCCTTCCATTTATTTAAGTCTTCTTATTTTTCTTTTAGCAATGTTTTGTAGTTTTCTGAATGCAAGTCCTTTATGTTCCTGGTTAAGTTTCTTCTTAAATATTAGATTCTTTTAGTCTCTAGTATAAATGGATCTCTTTTTCTGATTTCCTTCTCAGATTGCTCATTAGTAGTGTATAGAAATGCTATTTATTTTTCTGATTTAATCTCTATCCTCCCACTTTGCTGAAATTGTCTAGTTGTTCTAATAGGTTTGTTATAGATTTTTAGGATTTTATAGATACAGGATCTATCAGTGAATAGAAAAAAGTTTTACATCTTTTCCTATTAAGTGTCTTTTTTTCTTCATCTAGCCTAATTTCTCTAGCTAGGACTTCTAGCACAATACTGAATAACAATGGTGACATTGTTGTCTTTTTCTTGATCTCAGTGGGAAAGCTTTCAGTCTTTCACATTGAATACAGTACTAGCTGTATGTTTTCCATATGTGCACTTAACCATACTGAGAAAGCTTCCTTCTATTCCAATCCTTTGGAGTGTTTTAATTAAGAAAGGATACCTATATCCATTTGTGTCCTTGCTTTCAGTTCTTCTGGGTTTATACCCAGCAATGGAATTGCTGGATTATATGGCAATTCTATAGTTAGTTTTCTAAGGAACTGCCAAGATGTCCTCAACAGTGGCTGCACAATTCTACATTCCCACCAGCAGTGGATGAGGGTTCCCATTCCTCCACATCCTCTCCAACATTTGTAGTCCTCTGTTTTCTTAATAGCAGCCAGTCTAATGAGTGTAAGATGATATCTCATTGTAGTTTTGATTTGCATTTCCCTAATAGCTATTGATATTCAGCATAGAATCATGTGCTTTTTAGCCATTTGTATTTCTTCTTTGGAGAGGTGTCTATTCAAATCATTTGCTTATTTTTAAAATGGATTGCTTGTCTTTTTCTTTTCAAAATATAGGATTTCTTTATATATGCTGGATATTAGGCCCCTATTAGAGATATGGTTACCAAATATTTTCTCCCATTGAGTAGGCTGCTTTTTCACTTTCTTGACAAACTCCTTTAAGGTGCAAAAGTTTTTAATTTTGAGGAGATGCGATTCATCTATTTTTCTTTCATTGCCCATGCTTTAGGTGTAAAGTTCATGAAACCATTTCCTAAGGCAAGATCTTGTATATGCTTGCCTACATTATCTTCCAATGTCTTTATGGCCTTGGCTCTTATATTTAGATCTTTGATTCATCTTGAGTTAATTTTTGTATAAGGTGTGAGAAGGTGTTCCTCTATCATTCTTTTGGATATGGATATCCATTTCTCTAAGCACCAATTGTTGAAGAGGCCATTCTATCCTAGCTGAATGGGCTTGGTGGCCTTGTTGAATATCAGTTGACCGCATATTCAAGGATCTATATCAGAACCCTCAATTCAGTTCCATTGGTCAGTATGTCTATCCTTGTGCCAATACCATGCAGTTTTGACCACTGTAGCTTTGTAGTATGTTTTAAAGTCAGGTAGTGTGATTCTTCTGATTTCATTTTTCTTTTTAAATATGTCTTTGGCTATTCTGGGCCTCTTGCCCTTCCAAATAAGTTTCAGAGTTAGTTTTTCTAATTCAGTAAAAAAATGCTATGGTGATTTTTATTGGGATTTCATTAAATCTGTAGATCAGTTTGGGTAGCATAGACATCTTAATGATGTTTGCTCTTCCTATCCCTGCACAGGGACTATTCTTCCACTTATTTAAGTCTACTTTGATTTCTTTTAGCAGTGTTATGTAGTTTTCTGCATATAAGTCATTTACATCTTCAGTTAAATTTTTTGCTCGGTATTTGATTCTTTTAGTTGCTACTGCAAGTGGGATCACAGCCACCTCTCAATTAGAGGTGGAATGGACATCATCATCCCAGAATCCTCCAGATTAATGAATGAACTTTGGACTAAAGTAGACTTACTCTTTTTCTACTATAGACCTATTTTGATTCTAGTGATCAAATAAATTATATCATTGATGTGGAGGCAGTGGCCACTGGAGGTTCTGAGGGCAGGGAGAGGGAAAAACAGGTGTAATATGGGGCCATTTTGGGGACTTGGAAATTGTCCTGAATGACATTGCAATGACAGATACAGACCATTATACATGTGGCCATGACTTATATAATTGTGTGTGTGAGAGAGTAAACTACAATGTAAACTTTTATCCAAGCTTAGTGGCAATGCTCCAAAATATGTTCATCAATTGCAATGATTGTCCCTCACTAATGAAAGGAGTTGTTAATGTGGGAAAATGTGGGAGGTGTGGGGAGTGGGTCATATGGGAATCTCCTATATTTTTTATGTGACATTTGTATAATCTAAGTATATTTAAAATTTTTTAAACCAATAAAATAAGTAAAAATAAAATTAAAAAAATAAAGGATGCTGTATTTTCTCAAATATCTTTTCTGCAACAATTGAAAGGATCATTTGGTTTTGCTTCTTCAATTTATTAATATGGTTTATTTCATTAATTGATTTTCTTGTGTTGAACTACCCTTGCATACCTTGGATAACACCCACTTGATTGTGATGTATAATTATTTTAGTGTGCTTTTGGATTCGATTTGCAAGTATTTTCTTGAGGATTTTTGCATCTTTATTCATTAGAGATATTAGTTAGTAATATTATTTTTTCACAGTATCTTTATCTGGTTTTGGTAACAGGATGTTGGCCTCATAAAATGAGTTTGATTTCTTTCCCTCCTGTTCAATTTTTGGAAGAGCTTGAGCAAGAATGGTATTACATCATCTTTGAATGATTGGTATAATTCACGTGAGAAGTCATCTGGTCCTGGGTTTTTCATCTTTGGGAGGTTTTTTACTGTTTCAAACTCTTTACTTGTGATTGTTTCGCTGAGGTCTTCTATTTCTACTAGGGTCAATATAGGTTGTTTGTGTGCTTCTAGGAATTTTTCCATGTCATTTACATTGTGTAGTTTTTGGTGTACAGTTGTTCATAGCATTTCTCTTATTTCTGTGGTATCAGTGTTTATGTCACCCCTCTTATTTCTGATTCTACATTTTCACCTTCGGTCTTTTTGCCTTTGTCAGTTAAGCTAAGGTTTTGTCAATTTTATTGATCTCAAAGAACCATCTTTTGGTTATGTTGATTCAATTTTTTTTGTTTGTTTGTTCTCTATTTCCTTTATTTCTGCTCCGTTCTTTATAATTTCTTTCCTTCTGCTTAGTTTAGGATTAGTTTCTTGTTCTTTTTTAGTTCTTCCAGGTGTTCTGTTAGGTCTTCAATTTTAGCTCTTTCTTTTTTTAATGAAAGCATTGATGGCTATAAATTTCCTTCAGCATTGCATTTGCTCTCTCCATTCCCTACTATCTTTATGTCATTTTCTATACAATTTAGTAATTTTGGGTTCAAGGTGAGGATAAAGCCTGAGGTTGGGGCAGCAGCAGATCTGTTCCTTTTCTCAGTGATTCCTCCAATCACCTCCAATTGCAAATGAGCACCTGGTCATGATCCTGGAAATAAACCTGCAAGTAACTGAAAACTCCCCTTGTTTCTGGTGCTCCCACGTGTCTATATTTTCAGGCTAGCCCAATTAATCAGCCTTTAGTAATTTGCAAACATTGTAACAGCTTTCTTCTTTCAGGGTTTATGTCAGCTGGCATAGTTTGCTTCCATTCTCTGGTAAGACAGTCTGCACTTTATATTTCTCTCTAGCCTTTTTAGGGGAGATGACTCACCATGGATTTCAGGCAACTTGTTCACTGCAACCTCACCTCTTTGATGTGTTCAAGAAATATTCTGGTTTAGTAGTTCATCTAGCTTTTCCTCTTTGTTTGGGTGGGAAAGATTCTTCTAGTTTTCAACAAAGAATGAAAATGCATAAAAACTCCTTTTTTACTTAATGGTCCAAATTGATTGTGACTCGTATTGCTGTCCATCTATTTTGTCCTTAGGAATGCCAAGTTCGATCATTATTTTTCATAATTCTGTGAGTGTCAGGCTTCTAGACTATTTTACAAATTTGCCTTTCATTTTGATAATTATATCTATCTCATCTTTAAGTGAAGTCATTTGCCCTCTATTGTTTTGATGATTTATCATTTCCTTTGCTATTAGGGAATTTAATTATTTAATTAACCCTGGAGCAGCCATCCCTCTGAACATCTTTGTGATGCTGATGCCCCCTCACTACTACAATCTTTATGACTTGATAAATGGTATAATTTCTTGGGCTTTAGTTAGAAAATGATCACTAGGTTGTTCACTACTCTTGAGCAGTATATTCGCTGCAGCATTTTTACTTCTCTGTGTCTCTTACTTCACATCCTACTGTCTTCTATGACAATTTTGCCATATCTACCTCAATTATTGGGAGCCATCACTTTTTCAATGCTTCCAGATGACCTTTAAGTATTGAGTTTAGACAATATACTGGGTGACTTCTAGGTTATTAATCCTATATATCAGGGGAGAGTTTAACAAACTATGTTTGGGCCTACTTGATCAAATATGCTCAGGATCCAATAGCACTTGGACTATATGAGCTCTTGATGGTAAATGCTCAGAAGTCATTATGGCTACTATGGAGTATAGTATATTTCCTCATTTATCAGACTCATTACCTTCACAGCTGGGTAATATTGTTGCTTAACTCTAGTTATCAGCCTGGTGTCCATCAGGTGAAACAGGGATATAACCTGAAGAGGCATATGATGTTTTGGATGAAGAAAATTTTATATATCCTCTGATGAAGGTGTAGATGTCTACTAGATATTAATAGGGAGGTGTCAGCCACTTCTTCACATTAAGAGAGTTCAAGGGAACAAAGGAATTAGAGAAATTCAGGGACATAAAGAAAAGTTTCCCCAGCTCATGGATCAGTGCCCCACACTTTTTCATCCCTGACTTGTTATAGCAGCCTTCCTTTGATTGTTAATTTAAACTTCATTGAAGTTATGATACTCTGACAAGTCTTAAGCCTGTTCTTGTTTTCTACACTGACACTAGAAGAAATAGCAAATGTCAATAGACCAAATACAAATAAAGAGATTGAATCTTTCATCAAATCTTACCAACTAAAAAAGTCCAGCACCAGATGTCTTCACATATGAATTCTTCTAATTATTCCAAGAAGAATTAATAAAATACCTGCTCAAATTCTTCCAAAAATTGGAAAGGAGGGAACAGTACTGAAAACATTCTAGGAAGCCAACATCACCCTATACCAAAGTCAGATAAATATATTATGAAAATAGAAAATTACAGGCCCATTTCCCTAATGAATATAAATGCAAAAACCCTCAACAAAATATTCATTAATCAAATCCAACAACAAATTAGAATAATTATTCATTATGATCAAGTGAGTTTTATTCCAGGCATGCAAGGGTGGTTCAGCACAAGAAAATCAGTGTAATACATCACATTAATAAATCAAAGAAGAAAAATCACATTATCACAATTCACACAGAAAAAGCATTTGACAAAATACGGCATCATTTCATGATAAAAACACTCTGAAAGATTGGAATTGAATGAAACATTCTGAACATGAAAAACCCACAACTAATATTGTACTTTATGGTGAAAGACTAAAATCTTTCCTGCTGATATTGAGAACAGGATAAGAATGTCCAGTATCTCCACTAATGTTCAATAAAACTGTAGAGGTTCTTGCTAGAACAGTCAGGTAAGAAAAATAAATAAAAGGCATCTAAGTTGTATAGGAAGAAATAAAATGTTCACTATTCACAGATGTGATCCTATACCTAGAAAATCCTGAAAATTCTACAACAAAGTTACTAGAGCTAATAACCAAGTTCATCAGAGTGCAGGACACAAGAGTAATAAGAAAAAAAAACACAATAGTAGTCTTTCTATAGAATAGTAAATAGAAATAGCAAAGAGGAAGTTAAAAAAAATCCATTTTTCATAGTGATAAAAAGTATCAAATTTTTAGGAATAAACTTAACCTATGTCAGAAAGGACCTGTATTCAGAAAACTACAAAACATAGCTAAAACAAACATAAGAAGACTTAAATAAATGGTAGGTCATTCCATTCTTGGATTGAAAGACTAAACATCGTTATTCCATCAATTCTATCTGAACTAATTTACAGATTCAACACAATCCCAAGAAAATCTCGACAGCTATTTTGCAGAAATGGAAAAACACATTATCAGATTTGTTTGGTAAGGGGCCCCAAGTTGCCAAACATATCTGAAAAAAGAGAACAAAGTTGGAGGACTCTCACCTCTGGACTTTAAAGAATATTACTTAGCTACAGTGGTAAAAACAACAAGGTACTGGCATAAAGAAAGATTCACCTATGGAACTGAATAAAGAACTCAGAAATAGACCCTCACATCTACAGTCAAGTGATTTTTCACAAGTTGTCAAGCCCTCACAGCTGGGCAGAATAGTCTAGTCAACAAATGATGCCAGGAGAGTTGGATAGCCAGATCCAAAAGAAAGAAAGAAGACATCTATCTCACACCTTATACAAAAAACCAAAATGGATCAAGGACCTAAATGTAAAACCAATAACCATAAAACTCCTAGAAGAAATTGTAGACAAACATCTTCAAGATCATGTGGTAGGTGGTAGTTTTTTAAACCTTACACTCAAATGATGAGCAACAAAAGAAAAAAAAATTGATACATGAAGAAATAAGAACACTTTTTTGCTGTTTGTGGTAATATAGAATGGTGCAGTGACTATGGAAAATGGGTTGTTCCTCAGGAATTTAAATTAGAACTTCCATATGATCCAGCAATCCCTCTACTGAAAGATATCTAGAAGAACTGAAAAAAGGGATAGAAGCAGAAATTTTCACACCAATGTTCATAGTGGCATTATTCATAGTTAACAAAAGATGGAAACTACCCAAGTGTCCATCAAATGTTGAATGGATAAACAAAATGTGGCATATACATATGATGGAATACTATGCTGCTGTAAGAAGAAATAAAATTGGTATGCATATGACAACATGGATGAACCTTGGAATATTATGCTGGGTGAAGTAAGCCAGACACAAAAGGACAGATATTGTGTGATCTCACTAATATGAGTTAAATAAAAAGAAAAAGCACATGGAGTTAAAATTTAGAGTATAGGTTACTAGGAAACAGATTGAAGGTTGAGAAGGGAGAGTGTTGTTTAATTTATGTAGAATGTTTAGCTTGACAGTAAAATCATGGAGATGGATAGATTTGATGGTAACACATTTTACTGAGTATAACTAAAACTGTTGATTTATAAATATGTTTGTGTCTGAAAGAGTTAGTCTAGGGATGTAAATGCCAATTGAAAGAAAGCTAGAGGAATATCTAGGGACTGTATAACATAGAGAATTTGGTGGTAGTTGATGGCTGTAGTTAATTGCACAAATGCAAGAATGTTTTATGAACTAACACAAATGTATGTCACTATTACAAGGGGATAAGGATATGATGATGTATAGTCAAAATACAATTAATCTAATTTATGGATTATAATTAACACAATATTGTAATATTCTTGCATCAATGTCAAAGAAGGCACTATATCAATGCTAAAGGTCAATTTTAGGTGCATATGGGGATTTTTCTTTTTGACTAAAAAAAAATTCTATAATTTCCTGAGTTGATGACAACACAAGTCTGTAGGGAAGCTGAGAACCACTTAGTGTACACTTTGTGAATGGTTTGTACAAGGCACAGAACTTTATAACACAAGGAACCATGTGGTAGATGATGGACTGTTTCATGAACTATAACAAATGAACAATACTAATGCATGATGTTAATAATTGGGTTTTATGGAAAAAATACACCATGCTTGTAGGGCATGTCTAGTGGTGATGAACTTCCTCAGCTTTTATTTATCTGTGAATGTCTTAATCTCCTTCCTCATCTTTGAAGGAAAATCTCGTGGGATATAAAAGTCTTGGTCAACAGTTCTTTTCTTTCAGCACTTTAAGTATGTCAATGCACAGCCTTCTTTCTTCTATGGTTTCTGATGAGAAATCAGCAGTAAATATAATTGAGACTACATTTTACAAAGCACAATGCTTTTCTCTTGCAGCTTTCAAAGCTCTTTTCCATTTGATAGTGGGATTAATATATCCTGTATTTTTCTTCATGTTTAACCTGTTTGTTGTTCTCTGAGCTTCTTGGATGTGCATATTCATGTCTTTCACTATATTTAGGAAGTTTTCTGTCGATATTTCTTAGAATATTCCTTCTACCCTTTCTTTCTTCTCCTTCCGGGACTTGCTTATTGTGAATATTGGTATGCTTAATAGCATCCGGGAAGTGTCTTACGCTATTTTCACTTTTTATAGTTCTTTTTTTTCTTGTTCCTCAACTTGACTCATTTCTTGTCTTGTCTTCAAGTTCACGTATACTTTTTAAATTTATCCCCCCCCCCATCTACTCTCTGTGTGTTCTTTGCTTGCCTTCTTTTTAGGTGGAGTGGGAGAGAGGTGCTCAATCTCTTGCACTACCTCAATTCCCTGTTCTGCTGCATCTCTTATTGTCTCTCCTCTGTGTCTCTTTTTGTTGCATCCTTTTGCTGTGCCAGCTCTCCATGTAGGCCAGCACTCAGTGTGGGCCAGCACTCCATGTGGGCCAGCTCTCCTCATGGGCCAGCTCTCTGCTGGGGCCAGCTTGCCTTCACCAGGAGGCCCCGAGAATAGAACCCTGGACCTCCTATATGGTAGATGGGAGCCCAATTGCTTGAACCACATCCGTTTACCCACTTATACTTTTTTCCACCAGCTCTAAACTGCCTTTGACCCCTCCTGGGCATTTTTTATTTCAGTTATTTTGGTCTTGAACTCCAGTATTTCTGTTTGCTTCCTTTTTAAAATTTCTATGTCTTTAATAATATTCTCATATTGCTCTTTCATTACTTTCCTGATATCTTTTAGTTGTTTCTTTATATTTTACTTCATGACCTGAGTATTTGTAAAATAATTTTTAAAGGTTTTGTTCAATATGTCCATATTCTAGTCTTCTTCATTGGTGTTTTATCACTTTTTATCCTCTACCTGTGGATGGGCCATCATTTCCTGTTTCTCTGTCTTCTACCTTTTTCTTGTACACTACACACTTTAATATTTTAAAATGTTATTTCTGGGTTTTATTTCCTGATATGCCTGTTTCTTGATTTTTTAACCAGCTGCTGATGATACAGAGATTTTCTTGAGCTTCAGCTCTCCTATCAGTAAGTTCTGCCCAAAGTGAATGAAGTGTTCAAGGTTTTCCCTGTCTTTCATGGTGTTTGTCCTGGCATTTTACATGTTAGTCATTTTAGACCTCCTCTTTTATAGGAATTTGGTTGTCCCCTCTATTTCCCACAAGACAGATCCCCCACTCCTGGGTGTTTGAAGCTGTATGCCTTTGCCCAAGACTTTCTACCTCCATAGCTTCTTACACACATTTTAGCATCTCAAGCTGCTTTTGCCTGGAATGCAAATTCTGGAAGATGTGGCATGCCAGGAAATACTTTTCCAAATAAGTCTTTCACAGCCAAAATAGGGCTAGAATTGACCTACAATGGTTTGTAGACAGGTTCCACATGTCCTGAAGAAGGAATCAGGTTGGATGCCAGGAGCTTCTTGCATGGCTCCCTAAGGCCTAGGTTTCTTGGCCGGTACAGCAAATGTAGCCCTTCAACTAACTCTCTCCCAAAGCCTTGAGGATGTATAGGCTGTGAGGAAGTTAAGTGTCCACTGCTGCTGCTCCTGTCTAAGGCAGTTTGAAATAATGGCAGCTGCTTCCCTAGTCTAGATGGTTGAAACATTAGCTGTGACCACATTTGCCTTGTGTAGGCTGAAACAATGGTCACACTCATAACCTACTTCCCAGAGATCCAATATCAGTAACCAAAAGCCATGATCAATTATCGAGATGCCTACTCCTGGTGTTGCAGAAGAGAATTTTTACATCCTTATCTGTCACCGGTGAACTAGCCAGGTGCTGCAAACCTCAGTGGCCTATTGCTGAAATGGGAAACAAGCCCCCATAGCTCCTGTGTGGGGATAACAATATACTTCTCCTTACTATAATTTATCAGCCTTTTTTCTCCTGCTTTTGCCTGGATGTTGTACAGTATTCTTTTGTCCTTTGGATTTTCAAAGCAGTTGTTTCAGACAGTGCCTGCTGTTTAATACTTGTTTTTGTGGAAGGACTGAGTACTGTAGTGCCCTTCTCTGTCATCTTCCTGGAATCTTAATTTCCTAAATGCATTTTTTGTTTTGTTTTGTTATTTATATATATATATATATATATATTGCAATTCACTAATGTTTAAGGAAGCTAAGCAACTTTTCATGTGCACATTGTCCCTTTGTATCTTTTCTTTGGAGAAATGTCTATTTAAGAACTTTATCCTTTTTTTAATTGGGTTGTTTGTCTTTTGTAGTTTCATTGTAAATGTGCTTTATAGATTCTGGCTATTAAACCCTTAAAAATATCTTGTTTGAAACTAATTTCCCCTTTTGTGTAGGTTGTCCTTTCCTCACTTTCATGATAATGTCCTTTAATGCAGAAAGATTTTAATTTTTATGAAATTAAATTTATCTATTGTTTCTTTTGTTTCTCATGCTTTTGGTGTCATATCTAAGAACCCATTACAGCCTTGTCATGAAGACTATTTTCTAAGATTTTTAAAACTTTAGATTTTACATTTAGTTCCTTATTCATTTCTTATTCCTTTCTGCATATGTTGTGATATGGGTGTCTAACTTCATTCTTCTGCATGTGGATATTCAGTTTTTCCAATACTATTTGCTGACAAGACTAGTTTTTCCCCACTTCATGTATGTAATCCTCTTGCTGAAAAACAATTGGCCAGAGATGTGGAACTATTTTTGGAATTTCAATTGTTTGGTTTTTTTGTTTTTTTTTTTAACTTTTATTTCATGTAATAATTTCATTTGGACATAAAGCAGTGAGAGGCTATAGGCTTCGTTAAGATAATTTTCTGGAGCTTGAATCCATAGTTCATATGCAATGGATTCAAGGTAGTTTGTTAACTCACAAAATCACATTATATCTTTAATTACTAAAAATATGAAGTTATACAGTTTTAAAAATGTTTGTATATTATACTACTCACCAAAACACCATTCTTTTAAAAATATTTTTCATTTTGCAGTTTCCAAATACAATAGCCACATGGTGGATATTACAACCGGAAGATACAAGCATATATAGCTAATTAAGAATACAGGTAGCAATTTTTTTTTTTTTAAGATTTATTTATCCCCCCCCTTGCTGCTTGTGTTTGCTGTGCCCATTTGCTGTGCCTCCTCTGTGTCTGCCTATCTCCCCCCTGCTGTGAGGTCTTGCTGCATCAGCCCACCACGCTGCGCAGGCCAGCCTGCCCTCAAAAGGAGGCCCCGGGAAGCGAACCCAGGGCCTCCCATATGGTAAACGGGAGCTCTATTGATTGAGCCACACCCGCTTGCCACAATTTTTCAAGCTCTTAATTGAGTTTATATAATTATAATTTTTATGCATATTAACAATTTAATTTTGAATATACAAATCTCTTCTTTGTTAACATTTTCTTAATTCAATGAACTTTTTTACTTTTTAAAAAATTTTATTTTGAAATACGCTTTAGATTAAATAAATCTTACATCGAAAATATAAGGGCTTTTTTTTTTCCTTTTTAAACTCACTCTCATCACTTTCCTCTACTTAAATTATTTCCCACCAATAGGGTATTTCTTTCACTGGAAGCTAGTTCATTGACATGCTGAGAGAACACTATTACATTGTGTGTTGAAATGTTTAGGTTGAATTGCTGTAGCCCATTGTCATGGAAATCTTGCTTTTTATCTTGTAACAACTGAAAATGATGTTAATGGTGAGGACTGCCATGCTTTTGAAATACTGTTTCCTAATGGTGATACTATAAATCTATCTTTCCTTTTCACAACTGATATAAAGAACATTGACATTTTTAACTGCCTCTTATTTTCTTCAGAGAATGGTTTGTTCTTCTATGCTGTGTAAATACTTCTTGAGTTTATTTGTAACTTAATACTTTCAAGATTTAGAATTCATACTTTGAAAATACCTTTACCTGGATTCTGAATAAGTTTCAATAAGTTGAATCAACTCAGAGAAAACTTTTCATATATAATGAGCTATTTTACTATCCATTTATCTGTTCCTAAACAATGGAAGAATAGTGTTAACCGAAAAAAATATTTCTATTAGTGATTGTTTTTAAAATGCTTTTTTTGGTATGTTGGGCTTCAATATGGGTTTGTTTGAAATTGTGCATTTTCACAACACATCACGCAAAATAATGCAGTTTCAGTAAGTCTCCATTGAAAACAAACTACGGTTCTCTGGGTTTTACCCACATTTCCACTTTGCTCCTCCTGCTGTCCATAACACCTTCAGTACTAGCCTGAATGCAGAAGCTGATCTCTTCCATTCTTTGCTCTTGGGATTGGCATAGCCTTTGGAACACGACTTTATCCTGACCTGATAAAGAGAATTAGTAACTCATTCCTACAAATGGCTGCCTGGGAAACAAGAATTTGGGATTTCTTCCCTTCCAATTCCTGTTAAGGGGGTGGAGGTGGGAGGGCAATGAGCAAATGAATGTGGTGAGACAGTAAATGGGAACCCACAGAAAACAAGCAACAAAAGTCTGCTTCCTTCTTAAAAATCAGTTAGTAAATAATGGAAAGGGGATGATTTTACACTATAAAAGATGAGAGGATAATAGAATCTGAACTGAAAGGAACTTTAGAGGCCGTAAAATTTTCGGTGCCTTTTGATTTCTCAAAGATTCTTAAGATTTGACCAGAGTACTTGTTTTTAGATTAAGCCTCAGTTTTGACCAAGCACAACCAAATCAGAGAATTTCACGAAGGATGGTCACAGCACTATTTAGAAATGTAATCCTGTGAAGTGCCTTATTTGCCAAAGGAGAACAAGGAAGTTCCCAAGGCTGCATTGGATCCTCCTTTCCACCGCCGGAATCAGTAACTGCTGGTCCATCTCGGTCCCTGCTGCCTCCCGCCCAGCGGTCAGGCAGCCAAGTGGCTGCCATCACTCTGCTGCCCCAAGAACCCCCTCTGAGAGTTTGCAACTAGGTAGCTGGCTAGTGAGGACCAAATCCTCAGGGTCTCTGATGCAATAGGAGCTATTCAGGCCTGTTAATAGCTTCTCTCTGGTGCTCAAGTTTAGGTCAAGGGAAGTTCCCAGACAGATTAATGTTCAGGGAGGAACTAGTCTCCCTCTTGCTAATCAAAAAATGTAATCAATGGCACAAATGAGTACCGAAGCCCGCAGATAGGAATCGACGTGCCTGTCCCCCCAACACAAGCGCGCAGCAATCAGGCGGGAACCAGGAGCAAAGGTTTCCGGCTTCTTCTCCCAGCATCTTCGCTTCCACGAGCTGTGGCGGGTGGTCTCGCTCGTGCAGTCACTCGCCAGAGCTGGAAAGGAGGTCAGCTCCAAAACAGCGGTCGCCCGGGTGATGGAGAAAGGGCACTGTGGCGCCCGGGTGCCATATCCTAACTCTAATCCTAAAAAACAGTCTATTTATGTCCGTGGGCTCATGAAACGCACAAAGCAACCTCGCTCCTGCCCGGTCCTTTCCCGTCCGTTCCCCCACCTGTTATAAAGCTCCCAGGAGCTCCTTCTTGCCTGAGTGCTTTGGAAACTGTCATCGGAAACCCAGAAGCCAGGGAATGTGACAGGCGACCATAAATATGCAGAAGAGCTGGAGCCACACTAATGGGCGGGCGGCGGTCGGTGCCAAAACACGGTGGGCGGCGCCGGGGTACTTCGACACCAAGCCTACAAAAGTGGCCCGGGGCGGGCGGCCGGACAGCTCACAGTCTGCAGGCAGCAGGCGCCGCGGCCGCCGCCCTGGGGCTCCGCGCCCGACCCTCCGCCCGCCGCCGTCGCCGCCTCGCCTGGCCGGCTCACGCCGAGCTCCGGCCCCGAGCCCCGGCGGCGGCCACCCTCACTGGCCGCGCCGCCCGCCGGCATGGAGCCCGGCGCCGTGCCCCGCTCAGCCGAGCCCGCCGCGACACGGGAAGCCGCTGGCTTGTTTGCCATTGTGTAGCTCTAGGCTTTGGGCAATTTATAAAGCTCCGGTCTTCATTTCCGTAATGTAAGAAAATAATGAGTATAATAAGAGTGATAATAAGAGTACCTGCCACATAAAATGTGTGTGAGTGTTATGTGAGTTCATGTACATACTTACCACAGTACCTATAACACATGAAGCATTCAATGTGTTTTCTTCTCATTATAATGTGAAAGAGAATAGAAAGTTTTAGAGATCTCATGTTAAAAAGAAAGAAAGAAGGCATAGTTATCTTCCTTGTAGTAAGCATTTTCAAGAGAAAGAAGCTAATGCTCTCTTTTTGTCCTAGGAGAGGAATTGGAAGATAATATAAACAAATTAAAGACAAGGAATGATTTCCCTGGGGGGCTGTAAACTTAAGTTTCTGTCTTACAGTGGAGATAGTGAATAGGAATTCTTCAGAAATGAAGTCTTTTAATTTGCACAGCCACTTTGTGTCTTACTGAGAAACTACCAAAGGCAAGGTTTAAATAAAATAAAAATTCATACTGGGAATGAATTCCCAATTTAATGACTGCTTCTAGAATTTAGGTGGAAATGGATCAATAAATTTACTGATTAAAAGCTCTAAAAAGAGACATCTTTTCAGGTTCATCTGACAACATACATGGGTATATCTTACTTGTTAAATTACAGTAATATGGATTCCCTATAGAGGCTAAATAATATAACATATTTGAAAATTATATTAAAATGCAGTTGTTATGATGACTTTGGTCTCTTGTCATGGATACTTTTGTTGTGCTCCTTAGCTCTAGTTCATTTCATCTTTCCATTCATTTTTCAGTAATGATAAGAGTTGCAACTGTGTGTTGGATGTACTTTTTCTTGATGATCTTGGAGAA
This sequence comes from Cabassous unicinctus, assembly GCA_029593785.1. Classification (NCBI taxonomy): domain Eukaryota; kingdom Metazoa; phylum Chordata; class Mammalia; order Cingulata; family Chlamyphoridae; genus Cabassous; species Cabassous unicinctus. The sequence continues at coordinate 24,660 of JAQZBX010003693.1, forward strand.
ACAAAATCATCCAAGACAGTATTTAGCCTTCCCAATAGCCTACAATCTCATTGGAAATATATCCTCTTCAGACCATAATAAAACGCAAGATAGATAGCCAGGTGAGACTGTATATAAGATATTGCTAACCTTCCTGCTGATCATAGTGAAGTTAATTATTTCTTGAGTTTTTTTGTGCCAAGTAATTTCTAAATATTCTTTCATGCCATTCTTAAAACATTCCTTTGTAAAATGTGATACCGTTCTTTCAAGGACAAGAAAATGGAGCTAGAAAATTTGAGTTGTGTGCCCCAGCTCATAGATAGGAAATCAATATTTTTTCTTTCTTCATACCATGTTGGTATTCCTGATGTGAGAAATTGTTGGTGGATGTGAGTGAGTGGGCGAAGAGTGGCAAGTCAGATTAAGGCCACAACCAAGAGATTTGAGAGTCAGGCTTGGGGTACATTCTTTCCTCTTCTAATAATCATATTCATGCATATTTTATGTAGGTCTTGTGCTCTTCTAAACTCTACATTATGATTGTTTTTACTAAACTTCAAATAGGCACAAAAGTCTACTTACAAAAATTTGTTAGATATAAAGGATTTTTGTAATATGATTTAAACCTATATTATCACTGTTTTAAACAAGTGTGACTCTCTCACCGCATAATCTTCCTGGTCCACTCCAGAGATAACCATCATCCCCATATTTCTTTTATCATTCCATTTCTTCTTTACTTCTTTTTTTACCACATTTCTTAAGTGATATATCATTTACATTTTAAATATTATATGTAAGGATTCATGAAGTTGTAACCCGTGATCTTTGTTCATTCAACATTCTATTTCTGAGGCTCATAAATGCCACTACCTGTCATCATCTTTAAAGATCTTATTGTTGATGCACATTTAGATTGTATTTTGCTATTAGAACAAAGTCACTGTGCTCATTCCTGCTAGAGTGCTTGTGTTTCATGTTGTTTATTTTGTTTTGTGTCCTGAAATTTTTTGCATAATGTTTTGCTTATACTTTTATTTTTTTTTAAGTCAGGACACCTTCTGTCTCTTTTCCATTATTTGACTTAATGATTCCCTTTTAAATTTCTGGTCATGATTTCCATGATTTCAAGGTTACTATTGCTATGGAAATGAGCACCTCCACAGTTTCATGAAATCTTAAACTGGGAATAATGATGCAGTTCGGGATCAAAAAAGCCATTATTTTAAAAAATTACATATATACATTATTTCCTCTCAAAAAATGTTGGGTTTATTACCAGAAAAACAATATATATTAGATAAAATAAATACAAATAAAAGCAGAACATTATTACTAAGGAAAAATGTACATTGGGCAAAATATATTCTAAAGCAGAGCAAAACATTTAGTATCTCATATTGTGAATATTTTTGAGATGTTAAAAATATTCTTAAAATTAAAAAAAAAAATGTCTAAATTTCAAGGTCATTCCAGGAAGTTTGCTTGTTATATCCCTCTTGTCTAGGAGGCTGTAACTTGAATTGCTTTGAATTGCCTGGCAGTAAATAGTCATGTATAACTTGGAGTTCCAAAATTACTTAACAAAGATCCATTTTAGTTAGAATACATATCCATACATTTAAGAACCCCAGTTCTCTCTGAAACATATTTTAACATTGCCTCTCTTCTTGTTAGCTGACCCTAATCTTCAAAAAATTTTATCTGGTCTTCCTGTTGAAAATAAAAAGTAAGCATATTCAGTCCTATATTTTTTACTAGCTAAGAGGAAATATGCAGTTTTTCCAAAAAATATATTTTTTCCAAACACAATGTTCTTGAAGAAGTGTCTTCATGGATCTTATTACTATAGAGAATATTAGTTGATGCAGAGGTCAATATCTTCAATGATATCACTTTGTAAACTCTATAACAATTTTAAATGGACATATTTTGTCACATTCTCTATGATAAAGCAAGCCAAATGAAGATAATTTCAGAGCAATGACACAAGGCAAATTGTGAAGCAATAAAGAGAGGTGAGATATGCAATTAAGTGTGCAATTACATAATTTCAGCTTGAGATAATAATGGGACTGAGAAAATCCAGAAGTATATTTAGGTTTTACATTTGTTAACCAATTGAAAATTGGTATATGTGTTTAAAATCTATATTGCATAGATTTTCAGAATATTTACAGTAGAATTTACCAATGTTCTTTGTCTATTAAAAGGTGGGGCAGTATTATCCAAAAATGTGCTAGACCTCTTTGTCAACATTAAAGAATCATAGGTATGTGCTAAAATGACCAGATAGTTTCCCACCTTGGAGTCATATTTTAGACCAACCTCAGGAAAGTCATCATATTAATAGAACTCAGGGTAACATAAAATCATGTTTGGTCTAATACAATAGTTGAGAACTTCAAGGTAACTGGGCAGCCTAGAACTGGAGGTTCAAGATAGGTGGCTCTATCAAATAATTGAGATGAGTTATTTTAAGTAAGTAAATTTAGTTTTATGGGCATGGATATTATTGCCACAATAAAACATACTTCTCACTGACTGATTTTGGTAGAGTCAGTCAGTGAGAAGGCCTGTGGTAGAGAATCATCACCATCTCATCAGAGGTCCCCGAGATGCCCATTACTAGTTCTCAAGTATTTCAGTTGGACCTGAAATTGAGTAATCAATAAGCAAGTTTAACCAGCTTTTTTTTTGATTGAGAGTTGTGTTATTTTTATTATTATTATTTTTAAAAATATTTTATTAGAGAATCTGTTGACTTACAAAACATTCATGCACAGTGTGTGAAATTCTCATACAACACCCCTTCACCAACACACTACAGTGTTGTTGAACATTTGTTACAAATTATGAGAGAATATCAGACTATTACCACAATCTATGTCTACAGCATATATTTTGCATAGCTTTTCCATACCCTCCTATTATTAGCACAGTACTTCTTTGACATTGATGCACAAATATTACAGTATTGCTATTGATTATATAGTGCATAGGTTACATTAATTGTATTTTTCTCATGCTTCTCCAATTCTTACAACCTTGCAATAGTGATAAATATTAGTTCCAGTTCATAGAAGGACATTTTTGTATGTCTACTATAAATCAAAATTCTCCTCTACCTCTGGGTTTCACTATGTTATTCAGTCCTTAGATTATTCACTAGCTTTTGTTCAGTTGGCATTTTGTTTTTGTTTGAAAAAATATATCCTTACCAACAAAGAAGGGAAGTTTGGTACTTGTTATCATATTATGCTGATTGAAAAAATATAATAGTTTTGAATTTGGTGAATGTTTTTCTCAGCTGATCAGATATATAGAATGGGATTCTTTGTCTATCATTCTAAAGCTTCAAAAGTTCTTTTTAGTAGTTTTGCATTACCAGATCATGATCTTCAACTGAAATTTAAAAACACCTCTGAGATTTTCACTTTCTTACATACAATATCACTCACCAATTGTATAAATAATTAAAACTTATGAAAATCTTCCTTGTTCTATCTTCCCATTGTAAAAATTCAATTCAAAATCATGAGGCAGAAATCAAGATCTCTTCCTTTGTGGATTATTCCTAACTCTTTTATTACACTTACTTTTTTTTCTTCAAATTTTCCACCTTGCAAAAAAGATGATGCATGAAAAAATGAGAAAAAATGCATTACTGCCTAATTGTTCTATGTATCTCACATCTGTTTTTTTCTGTTTTTGACATTATTATTGCTGACTAACTTATGACCTCCCCATATATTAAATTTCACCATGCATGTATAATTCATCATACACTAAGATTTAGATGCTTCAATAAAAAATAAGCATAGCTTTAAATTAGAAAAATCTGTTTTCCTTAAATCATAAACAATTTTTAATTTTTTGCATGAATGTTCCATTTATTACACTGCATTTTGACAATCTTTATGTGTGGAATGTTATTTCCTGTGATGTGATCTCTCTTTCGCTTCCTCCAAGATTTTGGGAAATATAACCAGATGAGTGACATCTTATCTGACTACTCTGTTCAAAATTGACCACTTTCCTTCAGTTCCCTAATTCTTCTATGTCATACTTTTCTCCATATCATTTACCCTTTTATGACATATAATGCTAAATTGATTGCCATTTGACTCTGCAGTACCTTTACCTCATCTGATCACTGTTCTATCCCCAATGCCTGACATGCAGATGGAATTCAATAGAATTAGTTGAATGGACTCATGTTAGGCTTTCCTGAATTTGTTTTATGTGTGCTTTTCTCCATAGTAAATATTTGTCTACAGCATCAAGGGATTAGCTATTTTATTCAGAAGACTGAAGATTATTTTCTCAGCATATAATTTAGTGTATAGGATGTTTGCTATGAATTATAAACAAAATGCTCTAAATTATAATAGTATTTGTAGGACAACAGATATTATTATCACTGGTATTAAAAGTGTCTAATATCATGATAGTAAGGACACATGATCAATCTCTGTTATTATGTCTGCCATATGCTGATTTAGGCTGAATTCCTATATGAACTTATCTTTTAAGGAACTTTGCACAATCAGTCAAATGAAAAAAGGAGTGACAGAAAGTAAAATTACAAAAGTTCCACAATTTCATAAGTGAGAAATGCGTTTCACATGGATTTTCTTGTCCTTGCTCTATGAGATTCCTAATCCTGTCATGTGATATTTATCATTGACCTGCAGAATTTTACAGAATCCTGCAGCACTCAGTAAATGTTTGCTAAATCAATGAAATTATAACCATTTTTGTGGTTCTAGATAAAGAACATATATGTCATGGCATCCAAGATGAGACCTTCAGCTCTGACTTCATCCTGTTGGGAATCTTTGATCACAGCTGCATCCACACCTTCCTCTTCTCTCTGGTCCTGGGCATCTTCACTGTGGCCTTCATGGGAAACCCTGCCACGGTTCTCCTCATCTACCTGGACTCCCAATTCCATACCCCCAAGTACTTCCTCCTCAGCCACCTGTCACTCATGGACCTCATGCTCATCTCTACTACAGTACCCAAGATGGCCTTCAACTACTTGTCTGGCAGTAATTCAATTACTGTTGCAGGCTGTGCCACACAAATTTTCTTTGATGCATCTCTACTTGGCTCTGAATGTTTCTTGTTGGCTGTCATGACCTATGACTGCTTTGTTGCCATTTGTCACCCACTAAGATACCCCAATCTTATGAGACCCAAAATTTGTGGACTTATGGCTACCTCTTCCTGGATATTGGGCTCTACTGATGGTGTCATTGATGTTATAGCTACATTTTCCTTCTCCTGTTGTGGATCCCAGGTAATATCCCACTTCTGTGATTTTCCTTCCCTACTAAAACTCTCATGCAACAATTCATCAACATTTTTTTTTTAACCATCACACTAAGTATAGTTTAATGCAGAGTATAAATTTTAGGGAAGATTAGTTAAAATTACCTTTATAATAATGTGGACAAAAAATGATGTGACAATGGAACATGGGATAATTAAATATTTTGTAACTAATCATTCACTAATACCAATCAATCTTTATTGCTATTAATTTTAGATTCTAAAAATCTTCAAAAGTTTAGTTTTTATTACAAATTAATTACTATCAAAGAAAAATTGGAAAGTACAGAAAAACATTAGGGAATATAATTACTCATGGTTTTATTATGCAGAGGACACAATGTGTGTTTCTTCTGCCTTTTTTTCTAAATGTGGAATTTTATCAGTGGTTTCTTTTTTTCACTCAGTGAAATATTATAAAACACATCAACATTTGAAAAGGTTATTTTCATCTGCTGTATAGTGATGATTGTTTTCCTTGTAGCATTCAATGTTGTTTCCTATAATCGTGTCATTCTAGCTGTCATTAGCATGGGATCTGGGAAGTGTCGTCGCAAGGCTTTTGCCACGTGTTCCTCCCATCTCATGGTGGTGGGTATGCACTATGGAACAGGTCTGTTCATGTACATTCGGCCCATTTCCCATCGTTCCCCAACCCAAAACAAGATGTTGTCTGTCTTCTACACCACACTCACTCCCATGCTGAATCCCCTCATCTACAGTCTCCACAACAAAGAAGTAGCCCAAACATTCAAGAAGGTGTTAGGGAAGGGCAAGTCTGGAGAGTGAGTTGCATAATTATCTTCTTATTTTTTGTCTAAGTTCTTCAATGTCTCTCTTTTTCTATTCACTCTTAAATTTTAGCACCGATTTTTGTGTAAACGTTCGGGATAGTATTTTTATGAAAAATTATATAATCTATTTTTCCACTTCATTATTTAAAATAATTATTATCATGTTATATTCAATTCAATTATGACTATAATACAATGCATTTTATTGAATAGGGAAATTATTTTTTAATTATATATCAGGCATTTTGTGGTATATAGCTTGTCAGCAAACACAGTATTTTCGTAAGTTATAAAACCAGCATTTTATGAAACCACTTTGAACTCATTTTGAAAGTAGATTTGGTACACTGGGCTTTCTTACACTTACTCAGTATTTTATCATGGCATCTTTATTCTTCTAGGCTCTTAGAGGATGGTGGTGTAACATTGATGTAGGCGAAGCTTTCTCAATTATCCCTTATAAATTTTCCCATCACAGAAATTTAAATTTTATTAGGAAATCTATATCTCAATTGGATTCCAAGTTTTCAAAGATCATCTAAGCCCCATGCACTGATTCAATTATGGAAAAGTCTCTTTATTCTTACCAAAACCTCCTTAAAGGACTGAAAAGTGTCCATATATTAGACATTGATAATTACACATTTTATTTAGGACTATGGCTTTTATCTCAATTTTTGAGATAGTTAAAATTGTCTCTGTCTCTAAGAGAAATATTACTTTATATAAAGGGTAAAAATGTTATAATTCTGTTGCAGGTGCATTCCCACCAATAAAAACAATTTAATTTCAATTGTACTTTGATATTATTAAACTTCAAAAGGATCAAATTTTACTAAAATTGGAAATAGGTTTAATATTTTTTCTCAATTAATTGGAGAAAATTTTATGGAACTAGCATAAAATCACATAGCATATTTCAGGATTTTGTAGATATTATAAAATGGATCTTATTGAAGTCATTGGAGATAAGTAACCCAATAGATATTTCCACAGTAACTCAATGTAATAATTTAAGGAAATGTTATTTGTTCTCTGTCAAATATGTACAGTAAATATCATTTTCCTTGACATATATGTGGTGTGAAAAAGAGAAAAATAGAGAAATATTCAAGCATCCTAATTATTTTCATAACAGAACTTCATGATTATTTTGTAACCTAACCAAAAACATTGATAGACAGAACTTAACAGTTAACTAAAATGTACTTGACCAAATTAGGAAATTGATTTTTGTAAGAACTATATATAAGTATAATGTACTTTGAATTAATTCAAGTATCTCTATCGATTTCTAGTATATATGAGTATATTGAAATAGAGATATTTTAATTCAGATCAACCGCTGATTTTTTTTTTCATAATCCAAAGAAAAATATTTCTTCTGGTTCTAAAATTAAGCAGTTTTACCCAAAGTTATAAATGTGTAAATTTATATGATACATTAACTTTACAAATCCATTGAAATTACTTTAATGCAAGGTACACCTAGACACAGTTTAATTTTATACTGGTCATGGCCAAAGAGTATTCAAACTCCTGTATTGGATTCCATTCAGACCAAATCCCCAGGATACAGGACAATTTTAACTACTCCAGGGAGGCCATTTACAACTTCCAAAAGGAATGTCCACTTCTCCTCTATACTGCGATATCCTTAATGATTTAATACTTTTTTGTTTTCTTTGTTGTCTTTTTTAACAACACTTAAAAATGTAAAAAACATTATTAGGTTGATAAAAGTACAAAATTTTTTCAGCTTCTGATCTCAACTATGAAATGCTCTACCTCCAATGCATAGTTATTTCATTTACATAAAGCTTTTCTCATCACAAATTCATTAGTATGAGGAGCCTAACCTGGTACTAGGACAGCCCAGAATTAGGTCTGCTTAGTTTTTTGTCAGTTGGTTTCTTTCAACCATTGTTAGTACCCAACTTCTTCCCTTGCTTACCTCACAAAGGGTCACAAGAAAGTTAATATTTTGTCTTCTTGTCTTTAACCATCTGTTTCACCAGAATGACATAGAGACTTGGAAATATTCACTGGAATTCACTGGCATAACTCATTGTATTTTTGTGATTTTCTGATCAATATTATCCAACTTACATCACCAAAATACCCAGTAATAAAAAGAAACATGGAATAAGGTGAAATCATTGCAAATAGTGAAAAAGCTGAATACTTTTACTTAATTTGATAATGAATTTGTCTAAAAAGAGAAACTGTGCATTCATTATACCAGAAAATTTTCTAAATAAAATATGCCATGATACAAATACAAACAAACAAACAAAAAGCGTTAGAGGCACATAAGAGCAGATTTGAATTGCTTAAAGCAGAATTAGTGATTTTGAAGATAGAACCTCTGAACTGGGAAAGACAGGAAAACAAAAAGAGAAGAGAATGGAAAAAATAGAGCAAGGCCTCAGGGAACTGAATGACAATGTAAAATTTATAAACATACACATTATCCGTGTCCCAGAAGGAGTAGAGACTGAAAAAGGAGCAGAAAGAATACTTGAGAAAATAATGACTGAATATATCACAATTCATATGGAAGATATAAATATCAATATCCAAGAAGGACAATTCACCCAAAACAGAATAAATTTGAATAGACCTACACAGAGAAACCTACTATTCAGAATGACAAATATCAGAGATAAAGATAGAATTCTGAAAGCAGCAAGAGAAAAGAAAGCAATAAATACAAGGGAACATTGATGAGATTAAGTGATGACCTCTCATCAGAAACCATGGAGGAAAGAAGAAAGTCTTGTGATATATTTAAGGTCTTTAATGAGAAAACTACCACCCAAAAATTTTGTATCTGACAAAACTGTCCTTCAATAATGAGGGTGAGTTCAAAGCCTTCACAGGCAAAGAAAAACTGATAGAATACATTACCAAAGACCAGAATTACAGGAAGTACTAAAGGGAGTGCTAGAGGTTGAAAGTAAAAAAGATGAGAGAATTGGAGAAGAGTGTAGAAATGAAGATTATTAGGTGGGTGTATTAAAGCATAAAAAGGCAGACAGTAGTATGGTATAACAACAGAAAGCCAAAGGATAAAATGCATGAAGAATGTAATGTCTTTATGCGAATAACATTGAATGTTAAAGCCTTGAACTCCCCAATCAAAAGACATAGACTGATAGAATAGATAAAAAATATTTGCCAACTATTTGTTTTCTACAAGAGTCTCACCTCAGATGTAAGGACACAACCAGGTTAAAATTTAAAGGTTGAGAAAAGATATTCCATGCATAATGTCAGCAAAAAAGAGCTGGAGTAACAATACTAACATTGGACAATATAGATTTTAAATGCAAAACTGTTATAAGGGATGAAGAATGTCATTACATATTTTAAAAAGGGGCAAATTAACAAGAAGAAATAATTACACTAAATATTTAGGCACCTAACCTGAGTGCCCCAAGATACATGAGGTACACACCGGCAAAACTGAAGGGGGAAATAGGTGTCTCTGAAGTACTAGATGGAGATTTCAATACAACACTCTCAGTATTGGATAGAAGACCTGGGCAGAGTATAAATAAGAAACAGAGAATCTGAATAATAGGATAATGAACTAGAACTAACAGACATTTATAGAGCATTGCACCCCAAATAGCAGGATACAAATTCTTTTAATGTGCTCATGTATCCTTCTTCAAGATAGACCATATGTTGTGTCACAAAAAATGCTCAATAAATTTTTTAAAAATTGAAATTATGCAAAACACTTTCTCTGATCATAACAGAATGAAACAGGAAATCAATAATGGATGGAAAGAGGGAAAATTCATAAATATATGGAGAGTAAACAACTCACCCTTAAATAATCACTAGGACAAAAAAGAAATTGCAATATATTTCAGCAAATACCTTGAAGGAAAATGAGAACACAACATATCTAAACCTCTGGGACTGTGCAATGGCAGCACTGAGAGTGAAATTTATAGCCTCCAATGCTTATATGAAAACTGAAGAAAGAGCTAAATCCTTGGCAATATATTTGCAAACAGAATCCAAAAGCACATTATAAGAATTTTACAACATGATCAAGTGGGTTTTATCACAGGTATGCATGGGTATTTCAACACAAGAGGATTAGTTAGTGTAATAAACCACATTGATATATTGAAATAGAAAAGTCACATGATCTTCTCTATTGATGGAGAAAAAGCATTTGACAAAATACAGCACCGATTCTTGACAAAAACACCCCCAAAAGATAGGAATAGAAGGAAGCTTTCTCAATATAGTAAACTGCTTATATGTAAAAGTTAGAACTAGCATTCTACTGAACTGTGAAAGACTGAAATCTATCACACTGAGATCAGGAACAAGACAAGGATGCCCACTGTCACCATTGTTATTCAATATTGTGCTAGAAGTTTTAGCTAGAGCAATTAGCCTAGAAAAAGACATAGAAAGCACTGAAGGAGGAAAGGAATAAGTAAAATTTTCACTATTTGCTGATATGATTCTTGATCTAGAAAATCCTGAATAATTCAATACAAAGCTAGTAGAATTAATAGAAAAATTCAGCAAACTGGCGGGATAAAAGATTAATATGCAAAACTCAATAGTGTTTTTATACACTATGCATGTGAGATCTGAGGAGTAAATCAGAAAAGAAAATTCCATTTATAATAGTGACTAAAATAATAAAATACTTAGGAAAAAACTGTGCAAGGACATAGTGCACCTGTATTCACAAAAATACAAAGTATTCCTAAAAGAAACTGAAGAAGACAAATAAATGGAAGGACATTCTGTGCTCATGGATTGGAAGACTAAATATCATTAAGAAGTCAATTCTACCTAAACTGATTTACAGATTCAACACAATCCCATTAAAAATCCCAACAGCCTTTTTTGAAGAAATGGAAAAGCCAATAATCAAATTTATTTGGAAATTAAGGGGCCCCAAATAGCCAAAAATGCCTTTAAATTGAAAAACAAATTTGGAGAACTATCATTTCTGGAATTTAAATCATATTACTTAGTTAGAGTGATAAAAACAACATGGTACTGGCATAAAGATAAACAGATTGATGAACGGAATGGAATAGAAAACTCACCAATACACCCTTACATCTACAGTCAAATGATTTTTGACAAGGTGATCAAGCCCTCCCAGCTAAGGCAAAACAGTCTACACAACAAATGGTGATGGGAGAACTGGATAGCCATATCCAAAAGAAAGAAAGATGTGTCCTATCTCATACCTTACGCAAAAATTAACTTAGAATGGATTAAGGAGCTAAATATAAAAGCAACAGTTGTAAAACTCCTAGAAGAAAATGTATGAAAATATCTTCAATATCTCATGGCAGGCATCGTTTCTTAAACCTTACACCCAAAGCATCAGCAACAAAAGAAAAATAGATAAATAAATAAATGGAACCTCCTCAAAATTAAACACCTTTGAACATCAAAGGTCTTTACCAAGAGGGTGAGAAGTCATCCAACTCAATGGGAGAAAATATTTGATAATCAAATATCCAACAAAGGTTTAATATTCATGACATATAAAGTGATTATACAACTCAGCAATAAAAAGACAAACCCTTTGCTTAAAAAATGTGCAAAAGACAATTGTCCAAAGAAGAAATATAAGTAGCAAAGAAACACATGAAAAAAATTTCAACATCACTAGCCATTAGGGAAATGCAAATCAAAATTATGAGAAATCATTTCACTGCTATTACTGGCCATTATTAGAATGTCAGAAAGCTGTAAATGTTGGAGATGTTGTGGAGAAATATAAAGCTTATTCACTGTCGTTGGGATGTAGAATGGTAAAGCCACTGTGGAAGACTGGCATTTCCTAAGGAAGTTGAATATAAACTTGCCATGGGACCCAGCAATACCATTACTAGGTATAGACCCAGAAGAAATGAGAAGAGTGACACGAATAGACATCTGAATACCAATGCTCATAGAGGCATTAGTCATGATTGCTAAAAGTTGCAAACAACCCAGGTGTCCATCAACTGATTAAAGAATAAAAAAAATTTAGGTGAATACACATGATGGAATATTATGCCACAGTAAGAAGAAATGAAGAAGTGAAGCCTATGACCACATGAATGTGCCTGGAGGACATTGTGTTGAGTGAAGCAAGCCAAATAAAAAAGGGCAAATACTGTATGATTGCCCTATTATGAACTAAATTTATTATGTAAGCTCATGGAATTAGTAATTAGTAATTAGTAATTAGGGTAGAGAATGGAAAACTGAAGGTTAGTCTGTGCAAATTGAGTAAAAGGTTGTCTGTAAATCTTTGGAAATGAATGAAAATGGTGGAAGCACATTATGATGTTTGTGACTAGCAGAGCTATTGTATGGGAATGACATTAGGAAAAAGGGAAAATCTAAAGACATGCATATTACTAGAAGGAAAGCTAAAATATGTAACATGGGACTGTATAACATAATGAAACCTCATGTAAAATACAAATAAGGGTGATATTGCATATATATATAAAAGACTGTTTTTACCTGATATAAATACAAATAAACTGAAGAGAGGAAAACAGAATAGAAGCTATGCATGGCAGGGAAGTCATGGAGAGATTGAGAGGGATGAGGTTTGTTTGTTTGGTAGGTTTTGGTTTATTATTATTATTGGAGTTATGAATTTGCTCTAAAATGATTTAAGTGATGACTGCACAACTATGTGATTATACCAAATGCCATTGATTGTTACACTTTGGATGGATTTATGCTTTATTAATACATATCAATAAAGTTGATTTGTTAAAAAAAATCTCTACAATTAATAAAAAAGTGATAATGGACCAGCCCTATCCCAAAGGAAAGGAGTATCTTCAACTGCTAGCAAAACAATTTCATTCCTCTGCCGCATAATATCTCTGTCCCTTCTCAGCCTGAAATAGAGTGGAAATCATCCCAAATCCCTCAAAACTGAGAAATGAACAAAAATAAAGGGGGATTGTAAAGGGAGATTGTAACTACTGGCTAAAACAGATTGGTTGTTATTGTAGTTATCGTCTTGTTTTAGCTGAATAGTTTGTAACATTGATATAAAATAAATTTTTAAATAAAAATATGTTAAAACACTAATATATATATATATATATATATGTCAAAAATTCATTTAATTCAGTTTTTGTACCTCCACAACTGTTAATGTGGTTCAGACCAACATGAGTTATCACCAAGATGACTAATGGTAAGAGACAAGTTCTCTATGGCTTTCAAGCAAGTGGAGACATGTTCACTTTGAAGCAACATTTTAAATTATCAAACTTTGGAGAATCCTGGAGTGAGTTAAAGGGAAGAGTGATGGTGACATGTACAGAGATTTATCTTTTTGGTGTCCAGTGGGGAAAATCTACAGGGCCACAATTGGCACTGACAAGTTTTGAGGATTTGGCATTCTACAACCTTCATGCACATCAGCAGAAGCCAGCATGAATGTGAAGCACTGAGGATTTGGTTGACTGTCATTGCTGTGTAAGTCCACATGTCTTTCATATGATGCTGGTGGGATTAGAAGTGAAGGTAGAGAGGAGACCGAATAATAATGGGTGAATTTCTGGACAGTCAACTGGGATAGAGGATCAAAACAGATGAAATCTTATGTATTGAAATAAAGTCAATGTGCTCCAGGAGTATAAACTAAAATTTCTATATATTCTACTTGGGGTGGAGTGGGAAAATAAGTACAGACACTGATTCAATAATCAAAACCTCCCAACCAAGAAGTCCATAACCAGATAGTTTCACTGATGAATTCTACCATACATTTAAAGAAGAATTGGCACCAATCATTTTCAACCATTTTCCAAAATTTCAGGAGGAGAGAACACTTCCTACTTCCTTTTACATAGTCTGTATTACTCTGATCCCATTGCCTGGTAAAGACATCATAAGTAAAAAAACAAAATGATACCAATTTACCTCATGAATATAGGTGTAAAAATCCTCATAAAAATACTAGCAAACTGATTTCAACAGCACTGTAAAAAGATTATACACCATGATCATGTGGGACTTAATCCAGGAACTCAAGTTTAGTTCAAAATATGAAAATCATTTAAAGTAATATTTTAAGTAAATAGATTGATGGGAAAGAGCCAAGTGTTTCCCCACGCTTGCAGAAAAGGCCTTAAACAAAGGCACCAACTTTTCTTGATAAAAATGCTTAAAAAAATGGAAATAGAAAGGAACTTTATCAACATAAAAAAGAACGCTTATGAAAATCCACAGATAACAGCATGCTCAATCGTGAAATATTTAAAGACATTCCCTAAAGACCAGGAATGAAACAAGCATGCCTGCTTCAAAGCTGCTGTTTAATGTTGTAATAGAAATTCAGGCTAGAGCAATTATGCAATAAAATAAACACTATCTCACTTGGAAAAAAAGAATGAAAGAAATTATATATATTTGCAAATGACCTGATCTTGTATATAAAAACTCCAAAGGAATCCACAAGAAAAATATTAAAACTAATAAATGAGTTTAGCAAAGTAGGAGAGTACTGTATCAACACAAATAGTTGTGTTTCTATACACTAGCAATGAATAATTTGAAGAGGAAATTAACATAAGATTTCAATTTACAATGGCATCCAAATTATCCAGGAATAAATTTAAACAAAGATAAAGAAGACATGTATAATGAAAATTGTAAATCACTGGTGAAAGAAATGAAAGAATACCTAAGTAAATGGCAAGAAATACTGTGTTCATGGCTTGGAAGAGTTAAGATAGTTTTTGTCAATATTACCCAAAAACAACACACAAATTCAATATAATTCTTATCAAAATTTAGCAGATTTTTATGCAGAAATAGAAAAACTGATTCTCAAATTTATATAGAACTGCAAGAGACCATCTATAGCCAAAACAAACTTAAAGGACATGGTTAGAAAACTAACACTTTCTGATTTCAAACTGAACTACAAAGTGCTAGTAATCAGAGCACTGTGGTACTGGAACAGAGGGAGATAAATAGATCACAGGAACAGAAGTGAAAGTCCAGAAATAGATCCACACATTGATAGCCAATTAATTTTCAACAAAGGACTTATATACATCCATGGGAAAGAATAATCTAGTCAACAAATGGAATGGGAAAATTAGATATTCACATGTAGAAAAATAAATTTAGATCCCTACCAATTAACAAATTCACGGAGTTAGAAAGCATATTAAAAGTTACCTGGGGGATGGAAAAGAAGAAAGGGAGAATGCTTTTTTGTAAAAATTAATATATACATATGATAGACACAATGGAGCTGTTGGAGATTCAAGATATGAATTTTAAAAACCTGGCTATTTATACTTCAGAGAGAAAGACATGTAAAGTTATAGAGAAATATTTATTTTTTTGTGTGAAATAATAAATCATTCAGATCTTTTAATTTCCGTACTATGCTGAATGTAATCAATAAAAAGGACAAGAAAATTTTCATTGTTAGATATTTCAATATGAAATGTTTATAACAATGAAAGGTATAATCATAAACATAGAAAACTAAGAAGTTAATTTACATATAAATTTTAAAAACTGTTATGAATGCAGGCACATATTCATTCTACATTTTAACTGGTTGACTTTATCATATTCTTATCAGATAAAACAGATAAATTAAATTAAAATTTAAAATATATGATCTTTTAAAAAATGGAAAAGCACGGAACTGTTCAGGGTGGGTGTCTTTGCTGGGGTAAAAATATGCTGCCCTTACCATTTGGTTTCCTGTCTATGCTCCACCAGAACCCAGAAGACAAGTGACCACTAAGGCTTCCAAGGTGGTTAGCAGAGTTGAAAAATGTGGAGACTTATTCTGGAGATGCAAAAAATAAATATCCAACAGAATAGAAAAAAAAAAAAGAAAGCTTTCCCTAAAAGGCATCAGATTCAGATTGTAGGTAGGTGGTGCTAGTGTGTCCTATGGTCCATTTGATTTACTTCTGGCTAAAAGGATGGGAACGGTTGTGCCGTATGTCTTATCCAGGCCAAGAAAGCCTGTCAGAGCTGCATTTGGGCTCACTATCTTGCTGAATGGAGAGGATATTGCATGGAATTTATGGACTCAAGGAATCAACCGCTGTATAGCAAATGAAAGAGTTGCAAAATGAAGAAACCTTGGGTCTCCGTCTTTGGCTTGAAGGAGAGCTGCTCCTCACAGTAACCATATTTGTGTGACTGAGTTTTAGTACTCTATCCTGTCCTATTATTCTGTTATACTATTTCTGTTCTATTACCAAATGGCCTTACTTATTACAGCTAGCCAAAGCATTTTAAAATAGTTATTTTATCTTTTGCTTATTCTATCAATTATTAAGAACATAAAACGTGCACATTCTTTATATCATTACACTGGACTATGAGTGTCTTTGACCCACCATTTAAAAGTGGACTACTCGGGAGCCTTTATGAACAATTTGCACCAATTATGATTTGTTAATCAAATGGTTTCATTAAAATTTCTGAGAAATTTACTTGCATTTTCATTTCAACATAAATATTTGCTAAAACATGATGGTTATGAGGTAAAATTTTTAAATGAGTAGCCAAGTTCATAGATTCAGTTTACTTTGCAATAGAATTAGACTCATAAACTGATTTTACTTCATTTTGTAAATATTTATTTTCAGCATTACTCAATCTATTTACTTCATTAATAAAAGTTGGACATAACAGCCATCATTTAAGACTCTATATTCAAGGAAAAAATGACAAATATTGATTAATCAGAGTATAGTGGTCCACATGGGTTTTGATTTCCAGGGGAGGCTCTGTAAGTGGTCTATAATTGAAGTCTAGGGACTGTACTCTCTGTAGAGGTAAAGAATTTAAGGTCCATTAAACAATGAGTTTGAAAGGTCTTTGGAAATGTGAATGCTTTCCAAAATCTGGGAAGCTAATGATGCATCATTTCTTCAAAGGACAACAGAAAAGGATGAGATACAGCTCAGAGTCAGAGAGTGAATATCATTTTCCAGAGTTCAGAGAAGAGACTATATTTGTTTAATCTACACCTGGACCATACCAGTGAGTATGAGAAGTATGACAATGTTTTCCGTTTATACACACACACACACACACACATATTAAGAATTCATTAGATTGTGTGATGTAGAATTTCTAACTATATTCTGAGAGTGGCATCATTTCTCATCACAAACTGGAATTTTTCTGATTTCAAGCTGGAAATGAGAGAGGAGAAAAAATGAGACATGCTCTCTTTAATGATGAGATAACATTTTTTATTTTTTAAAAGCATTTCATAGAGCCCTTATGATAAACATGATTGTCTTCCATGAAGTAAACATAGCTTCACAGAAAAAAATCACATGCCATGAATCTTCAATATATTTTCTTAAAATAAACTTATTGATATTCAGACCTGAAAAAAGACCTTGGATGACACACAATGTGAGTTTTTAGTTCACAATTATTAGGGAATTGATTTGCCCTCAAACAGAACCCAGCTGCTTATTCGTGTTTCAAATTCCTCAACGTATACATTAGATAATAAAATTGTCAGTCAGTGCCATCAAATTGAAGTAAAGAAGAATTTAATGAGCCCTGATTTTATTAACTTACATGGTATGAACATGCTGCATGTTTGGTTGGAAAACCCAAGTGGAAATTATCACAAGGTCTAGGGAAATGAAGGACCCATTGTGGTTGGGTATACTTCCAAAGACTCTGTGAACACCCAGGTCTTCACTCTCAAGTGTGTTCCTAATTTATATTCTCTCTCCACTAATCTCCATTCATACTCTATAATCTTTACTCATCAGGTTTTCTGTACATAATCTTTCTCTTCTATTTTCCTCTCTATTCTTTGCATCCAGTTTCCTCACATGCCTCTATGACTCTTCAATATACTTAATTTTCCTGTCAATATGTCATGTTTCTTCTATTTTTTTCATAGTGTTTTTAAAATTATTTTCACGGGTATTCTCCATTTTCCATTAACTGTTTGCAAGAAAGCATTTAAAAGGCCCAAAACATCTCCCACTATGATGTGGGAATTTTACATTATGGTGAGATTGTGACAATTCTATTTTAAAAATGAAAGACCAAAGAAACAAAATTGACCCATTCTTTATGTTGACTACCTTTGGAATAAGACTATATTTTTAGTTATTTAAATAGATATAAGTATTATCTACATTCTTTCTGCTGGACATTTAAATTCCCTCATCACATATGCAGGACTAAAATGTATTAAATACCTAGTTTTCTTACAAATGAATGCATTTTATTCCTATTTAGTAATTATTGTCTGGTCTTGATTTTTGGTACAACCCACACTTTAAGGTGCTCTTTTATATCCAAAGGGTAGACTGAGGGTTAATATTTTCTCTTGGAAAATTGTAATAATCTCAATTCAGAGAATAAAAGTCATACCTTTTTTCAGTTTCATTAAAACAAACATAATTTTACTAATATTTAATTTTCCTACTTTATGAAGTCTTCTACAATTATGTATAATGGAGAGAAGTGTACTTAGTATATTAACACATAATCAAAGCATTTTCTTCCCAAGTGACTTTCCCAAAGAGACAGCAGTAAAAGAATTTCAAGCTCAATTTTATATCAAAACTATGGTACTGTGATAGGAGTAGTACATAAAAAGCAAAAAGGTGTAGCTTACAGCCTAGTTCTCAAGAATCTTCTCTGTTAATGTGGTAGTATATTATTTGATTGGAAATAAATTATTTGCTAACTTGTTGATATTAAATAGAAAAAGGTTGATATACTGTAATTTAAGCCAGGGATTATTGGAGTGTGAAGAGAGAAATAGATTATTGAATTTTAAAATATTCAAGTAATATTCTCGGCAAAATATTTTTGAAAGCTGCAATGTGCTTAGTATTTTTTAATGTAACAAAATCTATACAACAAGTATAAACCCTCACTATGGTAAATGATCATCAAAAATATCTATTTAGTTTCAGAAAGTATGATCTGGTTATAACAAATGTGATTACACTTAAAACAACTAAAAATAGGTGAAAATATCATAATTTTAAAAAGACATCATAAGAGTGTAAGGAAAGAAGACAGTATTTCATGGTTTCAAGACTGGGAGTCAAGAACAACTTTTTGTAGAACAAATAAAACTGTGCCATGCTTTGAATTTTTTCTTTATTTTGGGGTAAAATTACTCTTGGTAACTGTCCACATAGTATAATGTTCTAAAGATGGAGTATGATAAAGAAGGCTAGAGACAATAGCAAGTAGCCATTTGCAGTGATGGGAGAATTGTTTGTATTCCATCCTGTCATCTTTTTACTCCATTGTCACTGCCCTGTTTTTACCCAGGCTCCCCTTGACAACTGCAGATAATGTGCTCTAGTCTCCATGCTAGGAGATTTAACCCTTCTAATCCATCAGCTCATTCAAGACCTGAAAGATCTCCTCAAATAAAAAATTGATTCATAGACATCATGTACCTCCACCCCACAGCTTAAACCATTTTCATACCTCTGATATTTGCCTGTTAAAATATTAATCTGGTTCATTTTTTTTTACAGTTAACCCTATCCCATAAGAATACACTCCATCTTTGACTATCATTAACCATGGTGGGCTGGATATTTCACATAGTTGAATCTCTGTTCATTGTAATGGAGCAGATTCCATCCATTTCTAAAATGGCACATGGCTGTGAAGATTTTATTGAGCACAGAAGAATTTTCCTTTGTTCCTTAGATATTCATCACATTTAACTTATACCATTTTATTGTGGCTGGAAGTAATTTATTTTTCCAAAAATTGACTGTTGCCCTTCCCACACATAGTGGGAGAAGCAAAATTATTCTCACAATAGTGAAGTATGTCTTGTTTTTTAAGAAAATATTTAGAGTGATGTTTTGATTAGTGAGGCAAGGTTTTGTTGCTTACTCTAAGATGGAGAAGTTTAATTAAAATAGGTGTACAACTGCCAGGCATGAGTGTATTGAATACATACTTTCTTTTTTTGGGATTTTGAGACAAAAGGGGAAGGGGGTTGGAATGGAGTGGAGAAACCATTGAAAAAGATTTTCATAGTTATGGAGGAGGACAGCAATCTGGAGACATGCTAGGTTAAAAAGAGAAAAAAAGGGTCCACAGAAAATTTCCTCTAAGAGATAGCCATGAAATTTAGCAATTGGTAAGTATTTTTTTTCTCCTAGGTCCTCTACTGACTGTGAAACTATAGGAAGTCAGAAAGCTATTATAAAATTCAGTTGTCTTGTTGATAATACAGAGAACACATCTTTATAAAAGTTTTGCATTGAAGTTTATCATCCATGCATGAACATACATAAGCAATAAGTGTGTAATAAATACTGTGAACTTAGAAAATAAACATGCACATCATCATAAAGGGCTCCCATACATTACTCCACCACCAATGCTTTGCATTGTTGTGAAACAATTGTTACAAACTAAAAATGAACATCATCAGAATGGTACTCCTAACTATAGCCAATATCTTACATTTGGTGTATTTCTGCCCCAATCCATCCTATTATTAACACCCTGTACTAATATTATATACTTGTTATAGTTCATGAGGGAACATTCTCCTACTTGTTCTGTTAAACACAGTCCATTTTCCACCATAGGGTTCATTGCATTATACAATCTCATATTTTGTATAATCCTTTCAAAGTGTACACTGAGTGGCTCTCATATTTATCATTGAGTTGTGCTGTCATCACCCCAGTCCATTTTAGAACATTTTCTTTACTCTAAAAGGAACAATCTCATACCGCTTTATACCCCCTATTTTTGTACCTTAGAATTGATATAATATCTTATTTGCCATTGCTGCAAATTTATTACAAAATTACTGTTAACTATAATCCATAAATTACATTAGTTGTAATTTTCTTGTAAATCACCATATTCTTATTACTTTGTAAAAGATGAACATTCCTATGCTAACACTTTTTAAGTTGATCTTTATGAAGGTTGGATGACAGAGAAAACAATAAAGTACAAGATCAATTCACAATTGCTGCTCTGAAGAAAGTGTTTTTAAGTGAAGATTGGTGAAAATGTGTCACATATGCATCATGTGCATTATCTATGGTATGCATTTGGAAACAGATTCATGAATTAATAAATGAGAACATTTATTCTCTGCATATTCCAGAAAAGACAAAATAACCATCATGAGGTAGAGAAATCAGACTTTCAACTCTGAATCCTGCTGGGAATCTTCAATCACAGCCCCATTCACACCTTCCTCTTCTCTCTGGTTTTGGGCGCCTTCACTGTGGCCTTCATGGGAAACACTGCCCTGGTTCTCCTCATCTACCTGGACACACAGCGGCACATCCCCATGTACTTTCTCCTCAGCCAACTGTCCCTCATGAACCTCATGCTCATCTGCACCACAGTACCCAAGATGGCCTTCAACTACTTGTCTGGCAAGAAATCTATCTCTCTAGCAGGTTGTAGAACCCAAATATTCTTTTGCGTGTCCCTGCTTGGGGCTAAACATTTTCTATTGGCTGTCATGGCTTATGACTGCTATGTGGCTATATGCCACCCTCATGAATCAGAAACTTTATATACTCATGACTGCTGCTTCCTGGATCCTAGGGTCTCTTGATGGTATCATTGTGATTGCAGCTGCCCTGTCATTCTCTTATTGCAGATCACTGGAAATACATCATATTTTCTGTTATGTTGCTGCCCTTCTAATTCTATCCTTCATAGACACCTCTTTCTTTGAAAGACTGCTTTTCATCTGCTGTGTGGTGATGCTCATCTTCCCAGTCTCAGTTATTATCATTTCCTATTCCCATGTCCTTCAAGCTATTATCTGCAAGGTCTCTTGGGAAAGCTGGCACAAGGTCTTCACCACTTGCTCTTCCCACCTGGCTGTGGTTGGACTCTATTAAGGTGATGCCATGTTCATGTACATGAGACCAGCCTCAAACCATTCACCCGACCAGGACAAAATGGTGTCACTCTTCTATGCCATCCTCACTCCCATGTTGAACCCCCTCATCTATAGCCTCTGACACAAAGAAGGATCCAGGGGCCTTAAGAAGATATTGGAGAAAGGAAAGTTATTGTAACTTAAGTATTTTCTTAGTACCTGCTTTGGTCAACACTCCCACAAGGAAACTGGAAATACTTGCAACATTCTCTTCCTACTAGTTTGTTTTTCCTTTATATTTTTTTCAATTTAAATTATGATTATTTATGTTAATATTATTGAAACATCATGGGTTAAGCAAGCTGGATTTGAAAATGAGCATAGGCACCTTCATTTTTGTGAAAAATTTTTAAGAGTAAATGTTCTTTGTTGCATCAAAGAGGAATGTTTGTAGTTGCTCTATAATTTTTGATGAGGTGTCTCTTTGTTAACAGATTACTTACATACCAGTACTTTTCTTCAGTTTCATCCCTATTCATTCCTGGATTTTGGATCTTTTATTCCTGACTTTTCTCAAGTTAATTCCCAAGCATTAAGATGTGAGAAGTTAAGTATCAAAACATTCATTTGCATCAAATCCTTGTTTATAAAATAGCTCTTAGAAATTCCTATTTTTATCTATCTATGATAAGTGGATATGTTATTTCATCCTGGGTATGCCAGGACAGTTCAATATAAGAAAATCAATCAATGCAATACACCACATAAACAGATTGAAAGAAAAAAATCACATGATTGTCTCTATAGATGCAGAAAAACCATTAGACAAAATACAGCACCCTTTCCTGATAAAAATACTGCACAAGATAGGAATAGAAGGAAACTTTCTGAATATGATAAAGGGTATATATGAAAAACCCAAAGCTAAACATCATCTTCAATGGTGAAATCCTAAAAGCCTTCCCTCTGAGAACGGGAAAAAGACAAGGAAGCCCACTATCACCACTCCTATTTTACACTGTCTTAGTAGTACTTGCTCCAGCACTGAGGCAAGAAAAAGATATAAAAGGCATCCACATTGGAAAAGAAGAACTAAAAATTTCAGTATTTGCAGATGACATGATCCTATACATAGAAAACCCTGAGAAATCTACAACAAAGTTTCTAGAACTTATAAAGGAGTTCACTAATGTCACAGGCTATATAAGATCAGTGCTCAAAAATCAGTAGCATTTCTGTACACAAATAACGAGCAATCTGAGGAGGAAATTTTAAAAATACCACTTACACTAGTAACTAAAAGAGCCAAATACCTAGGAATAAATTTAACTAAATATGTAAAGGGCTTATATACAGAAAACTACACAGTAGTGTTAAAGGAAATCAAAGAAGACTTAAATAAATGGAAGAATATTCCGTGTTCATGGATAGGAAGACTAAACATCATCAAGATATCTATCCTACCCAAACTAATCTATAGATTTAATGCAATCCCAATAAAAATCAACACTGTATTTTTTAAGTAACTAGAAAAACTAACTACAAAATATAATTGGAAAGTTAAGAGGCCCCAAATTGCCAAAGACATATTGAAAAAGAAAAAAGAAGTTGGAGGTATCACATTACCTGTCTTTAAAATATACTACAAAGCTACAGTGCTCCAAACTGCATGGTATTTGCACAAAGATAGACATATTGACCAGTGGAAGTGAATTGAGAATTCTGGTATAGATCCTAGCATATACAGTCATATGATATTCGACAAGGCCACCAAGCGCACTCAGTTGGGAGAAAATGGCCTCTTTAAGAAGTGGGCTTGGAGAACTGGCTATCCATAAACAAAAGAATGAGAGAGGAATACCATCTCACACCTTATACAAAAATCAACTCAGCATGGGTCAAAGGTCTAAATATAAGAGCCAAAAACATAAAGAACTTGGAACATATTGTAGGGAAGCATCTACAGGACCTTGTAATAGGAAATGGTTTCATGAACTTCACACCCAAAGCACGAGCAGCAAGAGAAAAATTAGATAAATGGGATCTCTTCAAAATTAAAAACTTCTGCACCTCAAAGGATGTTATTAAGAAAATATAAAGGCAGCCTACCCAATGAGAGAAAATACTTGGCAACCATATAACTGATAGGAGCCTAATATCCTGCATATATAAAGAAATCCTACACCTTGAAAATACAAAGACAAATAACCCATTTAAAAAATGGGCAAGTGACCTGAAAAGACACTTCTCCAAGGAAGAAATACAAATGGCTTAAAAGCACATGAGAAAGCTTGACATCACTAGCTATTAGGAAAATGCAAATCAAAACCACAATGAGATACCATCTTACACCCATCAGAATGGCAGCTATTAAAAAAACAGCAGAATATAAGTGTTGGAGAGGGTGTGGAGGAATAGGAACTCTCATCCACTGCTCATGGGATTGTGGAATGGTCCAGCCACTGTGGAGGACAGTTTGGCGATTCCTCAGAAAACTAACAATAGATCTTCCATATGACGCAGCAATTCCACTGTTGGGTATATACCCAGAAGAATTGAAAGCAAAGACATGAACAGATATATGCACACCAATGTTCTTGGTGGCATTGTTCACCATTGCCAAAAGCTGGAATCAGCCCCGGTGCCCATCAACAGATGAATGGATAAGCAAAACATGGTACATACATACAATGGAATATTACTCAGCTGTTAGAAGGAATAAAGTGCTAACACATGGAATAGCATGGATGAATCTTGAAGATCTTATGTTGAGTGAAGCAAGCCAGGCATTGAAGGATGAACAGTATTTGACCTCACTGATTTGAATTGAGGAAAGTGAGCAATCTCTGAGAACCACTGTCTGAAAGATAGGTCAACAAGGGAGAGAGAGAGAAGAGTAGGTTGTGAACCATCACCCATATATGGACATAACCTATGGTAAAGTGGTAGAGTATAGTTGCATATGGAAGGATAGGACAGGTGGGTAGTGATATTACTGGGTTTGGTGGTGCAGGGTTAACAGGTGGGTAGATTAGGAAGGGCAGGTTAGAATACCCAGGGCATGTAACTATGAATCTTGTCACCCCATGAGTCAAGACAGGGGAGTGTCATATGCCCCAGGGAGATGGTGAGGAAGGAACAGAAAAGATCAAACTGGGTATTTAGTGATCATGGGAAATGTGTTTCATTACCTTACAGTAATGGAAAAAGGGCATGGTAAATATCATAAAAAATTAATAAACTCTATCATCTAAATTGTAAACTATACTGTAAACCATTGACAATGCTTAGTAGATATGTCTCACTATCTGTATAACAGTTATAACAATGCTGCTATCCACATAAAAAAAGGTTTTAATATAGGGTGAGGAAAGGGGAAGGAGGTTGGGCATATGAGAGTCTCTAGTATTCTGTGTGTGACTTTGCTGTGACCTAAAATTTCTTTGAAAATTTTTTGAAAATTTCTTTGAAATTTTTTTGAAATTGAGACACTGGGGAGTTAGAGGGGACAGGTGCAACAGTGCAGACTGGACACCCAATAATGCAGTGATAAAAGGAAAAATGTTAAAAAAACATTTTAAAAATTTTTCCCCATTTTCTGAATATCCCAATTATTTAATTTTATTTTATTTCTAGTTTTTTTTTTTAAGTTTCCATGTAATTTATCTCTTACATTTAAACTTATCATTATTATTTCATTTTCCTATTAATTGTATTTGGCTATTATATGGGCTTCATCTTCAAGGAGGGTTTGGATCACTGAAGGGTTACAGAGGGGGCAGGAGAGGATCATTGGTTGAGGGGTGTCTGGGATGATTGTTTCATGGGAAGAAGTTCACCTGAATATACATGAAAGATCTATAAAATTGTTCAAATGATCAAGGGGTGGGGCATGGTCACAGTGGGTAGACAATCACTCAATAAATGAGGGAATATTGAATTCCCAGCCTGGAGAGCTCTGCTACATTCTCCAAGGGAGTAGCAACAGTCCCCAAGTGCAGAGGCAGTGTCTGGCAAGGGAAGATGATCCACTGATGGGTTCTTGTTATTGATGACTAGCCTTATGAGTCTTTGCTCTTGTAATTGAAACATGGCTTACTCTTATGGGGTGCCTAAGGGTTGCCACCTGAGAGCCTCCTTGTTGCTCAAATGTGGCCTCTCTCTAAGCCAAACTCAGCATATGAATGCATTACCTTCACCCCAGCGTGGGACATGACTCCCCGGGATGAGCCTCCCTGGCAACGAGGGATTAATACCAAGTGCCAACTGGCAATACGACTTGAGAAATACCTTGAATATTAGGGGGGAAAGGTAAAGACAAATGAGTTCATGTGGCTAAGAGACTTCAAAGAGTGTCGGGAGGTCATCCCAGAGGTAACGCTTACGCACACCTCAGTAGGATCTCAAAGAAGACCAAAGTGGATATCACCCCACACAGAGGGGCTCTTAAGGGCCCTGGAGACACCCAGGTCCTACATAAGGGGGAATAGCTCCAGAGATTGATGCCTTTTTAGTGGGCTCTACTTTGGAATCTGTGCTCCTGAGAGTGACAGAGTTGGACTCAAATAAGTCCTCCCTGCATGTGGTCCATCAGTCCCTTCTATTCAAACCTCTATGTGATGCTGGAGTTTGTAGGTGTTCTTTCAGAGACTGGAGCCTCTGGCCTGCCCATGTGCCAGCTGTGCCTTGAATCTTGGTGGAGCTGCAACTCCTACTCTCAAGCTCATTGGACTCACCAAGTCACCTGGTGAGAAGACGATGATGGACAATGGCCATCCCAGGGAATGGAAAGAGTCTTCAGCTGCAGGCAGGATAATCCCATCCACCATATCCATGGGATATAAGCCCAATCTCACTTGGAGGTGGAGTGAACATCACCATCCCAAACTCCTCAGGACTGGTGGAAGATCTATGGACTAGAGTGGACTTAATGGTATTCTGTTGTAGACATATTGTGATTCAAGCAATGGAAGAAATTACAACACTGAGATGGAGCCAGTGGCCACTGGATACTTTTGGGGCAGGGAAGGGAAGAGCAGTTGTAATACAGGTGCTTTATCAGGACTTGGGAATTATCCTGAGTGACATTACAATGACAGATCTAGGCCATTTTACATCAGCATATACCATGCAGAACTGTGTGGGAGAGAGGGTGGTCTACAATGTGAACTATGTTCCATGCTTAGTGGCAAAGCCTCAGGATGTGTATATCCATTGCAGGTGATGAGCCACACTAATGAAAGATGTTTATGTGGGATGTTATGGGAGGTGTGGGATGTGGGTAACATGGGAATCCATGTAATTTTTGTGCAACATTTATGTAATCTAAGCATCTTTTAAAATATATATATATATAAAGAAATAAGATTATGAGAGATATTGCATATATGACTGCTTTTACAAAATAGAAATAGAAATAAACTAGAGAGTCAGAAATGGAATTGTAGAGGAAGCATATAGAGATTGAGAAGTGATGAGTTTTTGTTTGTTTGTTATTTGTTTATTATTACTACTGGAATAATGAAAATGCTCTAAAAGTGATTGAAGTGTTGAATGCACAACTATATGATTGAACACTTTGGGTGGATTTATGTTTTATTAATATGTATCAATAAAATTGATTTGAAAAATAATGAACCCTTTTAAAGAAATGAGAGAACTATCAGTTCCTGGAATTATTAGTCATAACTTTATATAACTTATAAAATGATTCCTCATAAATTCTCCCACAAAATTATTTATCCATTAGACTAGGACAGGCAAAGTTTTACCTGAAGAGTTTGTGGTCCCCAAATCTGTCCCCAACAGTTGTTTTAATGTATCACAGATGCCAAAATTTTGATGAACAATTTGGTGTATCCAAAATGTTACCATTGTTTGCACTTTGCATTTTAAAATCCTCTATATCCTTGATATTTAAAGTTAAAGATTTCCATCTCCATAGATGCTGCCCTGGTTTCTCTATAGGTAATTTTCTTGCAAAAATATTTATTTTTAATATTTTATGACTGTACTACTTTTTTTAAAAAATAAAACTGGCTTTTCTCTTTTACGGATAAGTACTATTGATTATAATCTGTTGCATCTTTTTGAACACTATAAACTATTTTGAGGCAAGTAGAATATTATCAATGTGACGATTATTTGTTTGGCTTTTGAGATAAAATTCACACACAATAAATTCAACCTGCTAAAGTATACAATTTAGAGGTTTTTTAAAAAGTCTATTTTAGAATATGGACATCATTCTGCAAACATCCCAACTATCTAATTTCAATACATTTTAATCACTTTAAACAGAAAATCTGTACTCATTAGCAGTCATTTCCCACTTCCTCTTCTCTAACCCCTGATAATCATTAATCTACTTTCTATCTCTTTGGTTTTGCCTATTCTGAATATTTCATATAAATTAAATCATACAATATGTAAACCTTAGTGACTGAATTCTTTCACTTTCCACCATGTTTTCAGGATTTGCCAATGTTATGGCATATATCGGCACTTAATCCGTTTATATTATTGAATAAGATTTAATTGTGATGTTATACCATATTTTGTTTGTTTTTTCATAAACTGATATACATTTCAAATGTTTCCACTTTGTAGCTAATATGAATAATGTGGCAAAAATTAATGTACTAATTTTTATGTGTATATATATTTTCAAATCTCTTTAGTGCATTGATGAGCAAAATCACATGACTGCATTGATAAATCATATGGTAACTCTGTGCTTAATTGCAAAATATATCCACTTCACCACACCCTCTAACAATCATTTCCCATTTTTCTTGTCCCTGCTGTTGTTTGGTTTGGTTTAGTTATGGCTGTAGCCATCCTAGTGGGTGTGAAGTTCTATCTCATTGGGATTATTTTGATGTGCATTTCCAAAATGAATACTGATATTGAGCAACTTTTCATACACATATTGTCCACTTATATACCTTGTTTTGAGAAATGTCTATTTAAATCCTTTGCCACTGGTTGCATTTTAATTGTTGAGTTGTTAGAGTTCTTTATATACCATGTTTACAAACTCCTTTACAGATGAATTATTTGCAAAAATATTCTCCCTTTCTGTGAGTTGTCTTTTCATTTTATTAGCAATGTCTTTAGAATCTCAAAAGATTTTAATTTTAATGTAGTAAAGTATATCTATTATTTCTACTATTTTTTAGGCTTTTGGTGTCATAGCTAATAAACTATTTTCTAATCCAAGCTCTCAAAGATTTACTATTCTCTTTTATTTTATATAGTTTTACAGTTTTAGCTCTCATATTAGGGTCATTGATCCATTTTGAGTTCGTTTCTGTGTATGGTATGAGATAAAGTTCCAACTTCATTCTTAATTTTTTATCTTTTAGTTTTGAAATAGTTTCAAATTTACAGGAAAGTTACAAAAATCATACATACCCAATACAGAAATTTCCAAAATGCCACTATATCCCCTGACCACCATATCCACTTTTAAGATTTTGCCATATTAGCCATATCATTCTAGATATCCATACATATTCATAAATCTACCATGTCTATCATTATCTGTATATCTATTCATCATCCATTTTGAGCACTTGAGTATAAGTTGCATACATCATGTTTCTTGAGCATTTATCATTGTTCCTTTAGTTTCTTTCTTTTGTTAATTGCATGAACATATATGCAATGTAACTTTTCCCATCTCAACCACTTCCAAGCATTTCCTTCAGTGGGATTAATCACATTCACAATGTTGTGGTGACCTCATCACTTCCATTACTAAAATTTTCCCATTATCCCAAACAGTGACCCTATATCCATTACGTATTAGCTTCTCATTTCCCCTGACTCCCTCCCAGACATTCCATGCTCTAATTTCTGCCTATATGAGCTTGCTTATTCTCACATATTTTCTTTATAGTTACCTTGGGTCTTATTTAAAATAAATGTGTAACAATCTCATTTGCTCTGATAACAACTTAACTTCACTAGTAAAGGCAAACTATATTTCTGTAACCATCTGTCCCTATATCTTGATTTCAGATGTCACAAATTACCTATTTATATAAGTCCAAAACCACAGATTTATTTCGTTTTATGCATGTGCCTTTTATATGCTGTAGGAAGTAAAAAGTGGGTTACAAACCAAAAATACAATAGTACTGGCATTTATATTTAACCATTCTTTTACCCATAGTGCAGATCTTTATTTCTTCATGCAGCTTCAGTCTGTTGTCTATTTTCCTCCTTTTAAACTGAAGAACTGTCTTTTGCAGTTAGCACCAATGAGCTCCCTCAGCTTATGTTTTTTGGGGGGAATGTCTTAATCTTCCCCTCATCTTTGAAAGACAGTTTTGCTGGATATAGATTTCTTGGTTGGCAATTTCTTTTACTTTTAGCACTTGAAATATGTTATATCACTGCTTTCTCACCTCCATGGTTTGGGATGAGAAATGGGCACTTAATCTTATGAAGGCTCTATTATTAACACCATGCATTAGTAATGTATATTTGTAATAGTTCCTGAGAGAATGTTCTCATATTTATAATGTTAACCACAGTCCATCATTGACCACTGGGTTCAATGTGTTATACAGTCTCTTGCCTTTTACAATCCATCAAAAGTATACACTCGGTGGCTTTCAGTTTCATCCCAGAGTTGTGATGTCATCAGAAAGAGTGCTGCACTCTCTAGTAACTTCCCATTGTTGACTTTTAGCATTGATATAGTATCTTCTTTTCTTTGCTGCTAAAATATTATATTGTACTCTTAACCATAGTCTATAAGTTACAACAGACTTCCCATGTATCACCATATTCTTAACAATATGTAATAGAGGAATATATTTGTATTTGTACTATTAATCAAAATCCTAATCCACCACCAAATCACTATGTTAAACAGTCCCTAGATATCCTCTAGCTGTCTTCAATTGATATTATCCTCCCTAGACTATTCTTTTCAGCCACAATCACATATATAAATGCAGTGTTAGTTATATCCATTATAAAGTGTGACCATCAAATTTATCCAGTTCCCCACTTTTACAATCAACCTTATAAAACATTATAAAGGGAAGCGGGTGTGGCTCAATGGATAGAGCTCCCGTTTACCATGCGGGAGGCCCCGGGTTTCCTTCCCGGGGCCTCCTTGTGAGAGCAGGCCGGCCTGCGCGGCGTGGTGGGCTTATGCAGCAGGGCCTCACAGCAAGGGGGAGATAAGCAGACACGGAAGAAACACACAGCAAATGGACACAGTAAAAACACAAGCAGCAAGGGGGGGATAAATAAATAGGTAAATAAATCTTTTAAAAAAAAAACATTATACAAACGTTCAACATCACTCCTCTCTTTTCAAAACACATTCTGTCTCCTAGTAATCTATCTTCTATAGTTTAACTCCAGGAGTTTATTCATCCTATTTAGTTCATATCAATGTGACTATACAATATCCATTCTTTTGTGTCTAACTTCTTTCACTCAACATAATATCCCCAAGGTTCATCCTTGTTGTCATATGCATCCCAACTCCATTTCTTCTCACAACTGGATAGTATTCTATTGCATGAATATATCACATTTTCTTTATCCACTGATCAGTGGATGGACACTTGTGTTGTTTCCATATTTTAGCAAATGTGAATAATGCTGCTATGAACATCAGTGTACAAATATCAGTTTACATCCTTGTTTTGAGTTCTTCTGAATATATTCCAAGTAATAGAATTCCTGGATCATATGGCAGTTCTATATTTAGTTACTGGAGGAACTGCCAAACAATCCTCCAAAAGGCTGCAACATTCTACATTCCTACTAACAGTGAATGAGTGTTCTTATTTTTCCCCATGTCTTGAGCACCTATAATTTTCTATTTTTGTAATAACTGCCATTCTATAACAGGGGAAATGCTATCTCAGTGTAGTTTTTATTCTTTATTGCTAAAGAAGACTTAAATTACAAAATGTTACATACGGAGGATTCCCATATACCCCACCCCCTCCTCTTCTCACACTTCCCCCATTAACAACATATTTCATTAATTTGGTACATTTGTTACAATTGATGAACACATTTTGAAGCATTGCTACTAATCATACTCTATAGTTTACATTATGGTTTACACTTTGCACAGCACAATTTTATAGGTTTTGACAAAATGTATAATGGCTTGTATATACCACTGCAATATCATGCAGAACAATTCCAAAGTCTCCAAAATGACCCATGTTACACCTCTTCTTCTCTCTCCTTCCCCTCAGAACCTCTAATGATCATTGTCTTTATATGTGTTACACGTTCTGTCATTAGTAGAATAATAATAAGTCTACTTTAGTCCATAGTTGCATTCCTTCCTTTCATTTCTTCATTCCTCATTCTTGAGGATTTGGGGATGGTGATGCCCACTCTGCTTCTGATTGAGAGGGGACCAGTGTAGTTTTTATCTTCATTTCCCTAATAACTAAGGCTGTTGAACATTTTTTCATAGGTTTTGGGGGCATTTGTATTTCCTCTTTGGAGAAATGTCTATTCAAGTCTCTGGCCCATTTTTTAATTGTGTTGCTTGTCTTTTTATCATTGGGTTGTATGATCTCTTTATATAAAATGGATATCAATCCTTACTGGATATGTGAATTCCAAATATTTTCTCCCATTGAGTTGGCTGCATTTTGTTTAAAGATTTATTTTATTTATTTATTCCCCCCTCCCATTGTTTGGGCTTTTTCTCTGCTCTTTGTGTCCATTCACTGTGTCCTCTTTTTGTCTGCTTGTGTCCTCTTTTTGTCTGCTTGTCTTGACTTCTCTTTAGGAGGCACTGGGAACCGATCCTGGGACCTCAGATGTGGGAGAGAGGCACTCAATTGCTTGAGCCAGCTCAGCTCCCTGGTTTATTGTATTTCTCATTGTCTCTTCTCTTTGTCTCTTTTGTTGGGCCAGCTTGCCATGCATGCCAGTTCACTGCACGGGTAAGCTTGAAGTGTGGGCCAGCTCACTGCATGGGCCAGCCTGGAGTAGGCTGTATTTTAGCTTCTTAACAAAAGCATTTGATGCACAAAAGTGTTTAAGTTTGAGGAGTTCTCATTTATCTATATTTTTCTTTTCATTGCTCATGCTTTGGGTGTAAGACTTAAGAATCCACAGCCTACCACAAGATCTTAAAGAAGTTTCCATACATTTTCATCTAAGAGTTTTATGGTTCTAGCTTTTATATTTAGGTCTTTGATCCATTTTGAGTTAATTTTTATATAAGGTATGAGATAGAGTTCCCCCTTCTTTCTTTTGCATATGGATATCCAGTTCTCCAAGGACCATTTGTTGAATAGACTGTTCTCTCCCAGCTGGGTGGACTTGATAGCCTTGTCAAAATATCACTTTGCCATTAATTTGAGGATTTGCTTCTGAAGACTCAATTCTATTCCATTTGTCAATGTATCTAACTTTATGGCACTACTATGTTGTTTTTACCATTGTATCTAAGTAACATGTTTTAAAGTCAGGAAATGAGAGCCTTCCAACTTCATCCTTCTTAAGATATTTTTAGCTATTTGGGACCTCTTAGCCTTCCAAATAAATTTTATAATGGCCTTTACAATTCTGTAAAACATGCTGTTGGAAGTTTTATTTGAATTGCATTGAATCTATATCAATTTGGGTAGAATTGACATCGTAACAATATTTAGTTTTCCAATCCATGAGCATAAAACGTCCTTTAATTTATTTAGTTCTTCTTCATTTTTTTTTTAGTAATATTTCATATTCTTCTTAATGCAAGTCCTTTATGTGCTTGGCTAAATTTAATCCTAAATATGTGATTCTTTTATCCTCTATTGAAAATGGAATTTTTACCTGCCTTTCTCCTAAAATTGCTCACAGTAGTTTATAGAAACACTACTGATTTTTGAGTATATGATCTTGTATCCTGCCACTTTGCTGAACTCATCTATTAGTTCTCATAGCTTTGTTTTGGATTTTTGGGCATTTTCAAGATTTGGATCATCTCTTCGGCAACCAGGGAAAGTTTTACTTCTTTCTTTCCTATTCAAATGCCTTTTATTTCTCTTTCTTGCCTTACTGATCCAGCTAGAAATTATAGCACAATTTTTAATAACAGTGGTGATAGTGGGCATCTTTGTCTTGTTTCCAAACTCAGCAGGAAAGCTTTTACTCTTTCTGCAATGAGTAAAATGTTAGTTGTGAGTTTTTCATATATGTACATTATCATGTTTAGAGTTTCCTTCTACTGCTATCTTTCAGAGCATTTTTATCAAGAAAGGATTTTTTCAAATGTCTTTTGCACATCAATCAATATGATAATGTGATTTTCTTCCTCAATTTAGCAATGCAGTGTATTATATTGATTTCTTTTATTGTGTTGAACCACCATTGCATTCTTGTGATAAAACACATTTTCTCATGATGTATAATACTTTTAATGTTTGTTGAACTCACATTTTTTCCCCCTGATTTCTTCTTTACATAGTTTACTGCTTGTTTATAGAAACGCTGCTGATTTTATATGTGGATTCTGTACCCCATTCCTTTACTGACTATCTATTAAATCCAATAGCTTTGTTGTGGAATTTGCAGGATTTTCTGCTTAAAGGATCATGTCACCTGCAAATAGGGAAATTTCACTTCTTCCTTTCTAATTTGGATGCCTTATTTCTTTCTTCCACCTACTTACTGTAGCTGTAAATCCCAGTAAAATTTTCAATAAAATTTTCATCAATAACAGGTGCTGGACTTTATCAAATGCTATTCCTGCATTAATTGAGAAAATCATAGTTTTTTTCTCTTTGCTCTGTGTGGTGAATTACATTAAATGATTTTCTTATGTTGTAACATGCTTGCATACCTGGGATAAGCCTTATTGATCATAGTGCATAATTATTTTAATATGTTGTTGGATTTAGGGTTTTTCTTACATTTATATTCATAATGGTGATTAGTCTGAAGTTTTCTTTTCTTTTGGTATCATTCTCTGGATTTGGTCTGACAGAGATGTTGGCCTCAATATAAGTAAAGGCATCTTTCTATTGTTTCAATTTTTTTGAATACTTTGAGCAAACATTAATTCTTCTTGTAATATTTGGTAAAATTAAACTGTAAAGCCCTCTGGTCCTGGGCTTTTCTTGGTTAGGATGTTTTTGATTACTGATTCAATCTTTTTCTTGTTATTAGATTGTTGAGAACTTCTGATTCTTCTAGAATTATGTTAGGTTGTTGGCGTTTTTCTAGGAATGTGTCCTCTTCAACTAGGTTATCTAATTTATTGGCATACAGTTGTTCATAATATCCTTTTATAAACATTTTTATTTCTGTAGGGTTGATAGTAATGACCCCCTTTTCATGTCTAATATCTATTTGTTTGCATCCTCCCTGGTTTTTTTTTCTTTGTGACTATAGCTACACATGGCAGTTTGAGATTATTTTATGAATCCCAAAATTAGAAAGATTATGTTTGTAAACAAATCTTTTTCTCTGGGTGTGATATCCTTTGATAGTTTTAAATTCAGCTGAAGGGACTTTGATTAGATTACTTATAATTTTCCTTTAGGGCTTTGGATTATACTCTGTCAGTGAGGCATGACTCAGGTTGAGTCTCTGCCGCCTTACTGGCTCTGATTTAATGGACTCACAGGGACAGAGTCAGAAACACAGGATAAAGGGAGCTGGCATATTTTTGATTCTGCAAAGTAAGAGAAAGGATTGCTTAAGCACACAGCCTCCAAGAGGTGGGCCCATGGAAAAGTTCAAGAGGAGACCAGCCCTGCTATATGCCTAATAGCTTACAGCTGAAACTGGGAAGAGAGCATAAGAACCAAAACTGATATAGGAGGTCTGGAAAGAGGAAAGCCATATGCGAGCTTGCATCTGAAATTGGGAAGAAAGTGGAAAAGCTGAGCCTGAGAGAGAAAATTTAGAAGGGAAGGTAGAGTAGGCAGAGATTGCCTCACATTCTGCTTCAACAGTTGGCAGCTGATTTTGGTGAGAAAGTCTCCTGGTGCCTTGAGTTGAAATTTTCATGACCTTGAAACTGTAAACTTTTACCCTAAATAAACACCCCTTATAAAAGCCAACACATTTCATCAAAAGTATGCCAACACATCAGCATACCTTCGGCAAACTAAAATACTAAAGATTAGTCATTTTATTCATCTTTTCAAAGACGCAACTTTTGGTTTGGTTGATTCCCTGCATTGTGTTTTTCAAATCTATATTTCAATGATATCCACTGTAATCTTTATATTTCCTTCTTTATGCTTGTTTTAGGTTTAGTTTTCTCATCTTTATCAGAATCCTCCAGTTTTGTGCTTAAATCTCTAATTTAACATCTTTCTTCTTTTTAATGTAGGTATTTATTCCTATAAATTTCCTCTCAGCATGGTTTTTCCTGCATCACATAAGTTTTTTATGTGGTGTTCTCATTTTCATTTGTCACAAGATATCTTCTAAGCTATCTTGTGATTTCTTCTTTGTTCCACTGGTTGTTTAACTGTAAGTTGTTTAATTTCAAATTGTTTGAGAATTTTCAATTTATCTCTGAGTCATTGATTTCTAGTTTCATTCCATTTTGGTTGGAATAGAATCGTATGCCTTCAACTTTTTAAAGTTATTTACAATTTTTTTGTGACCTAACTTATGTTCTATCCTGGAGAATGATCCACTTGCACTCAAGAAGAATGTGTATTCTGCTGTTGGGTAAAGTGCTCAATATATGTTTTTTAGGCTGCTTGGTTTACAGCCTTATATTTCCTTATCGATCTTCTGTCTAAATGCTCTATTATTGAAAGTAGTGTATTGAAGTATTTTACTATCAATTGTAAAGCTATCTATTCCTTC
Organism: Cabassous unicinctus; assembly: GCA_029593785.1. Lineage (NCBI taxonomy): Eukaryota > Metazoa > Chordata > Mammalia > Cingulata > Chlamyphoridae > Cabassous > Cabassous unicinctus. Next base: position 61,485 of record JAQZBX010003693.1, read on the forward strand.
TTTCAAATCTGTCAATATTCACTTCATATACCTTGGAGCCCTGTTACTATGTGCATATATGTTTATAAGTGTGATATTTACTTGAATTGACCTATTTATCAGTATATAATAACTTTCTTTGTTCCTTATAGCAGTTTTTGACTTAAAGTCTATTTTATCTAATATATGTATAGCTACTCCAGCTTTCTTTGGGTAATTGCTTGCATGGTATATATTTGTTTTCCATCCTTTCACTTTCAACCAGTTATATATTTGAACTTACGGTATTTCTCTTGTAAAGAGCATATAGTTGGGGCATGCTTTTTCATCCATTCTGTCAATCTCTGCATTTTGGCTGGAGAGATCAATCTGTTTACATTTAAAATAATTTACTGATAATGCAGGAATTTCTTCTGCCATTTTACTATTAATTCCTTGTAAATCTTATAACTTTTTTTGATCATCAATTCTTCTATTATTGCCTACTTTCATATTTATTTGATTTATTATATTCTAACATTTTGAGGCTATTCTCATTTCTTTCTGAATATATTTTTCAGATATTTTATTATGGTTACAGTGTAGTTAATATTTAACATGCTAAATATATAACAATCTTACTTGATTTGATGCCAGCTTAAGTTCAATAGTTTACACATATATTGTTCCTATAACCACATCCTCCCATTTTTTGTACTTTTTACAAAATATCTTGTACATTGTATGTCCAAAATTATATATTTATCATTAATTATTATGCATATGCATTTTAGCCCCTTTGAGAATTAAGAGGTGGAGTTACATTCCAAAAGATATAGTACTGATAGAAATGGCATTTATTATTAACAATATAGTTACCTCTATTGGGGGTCTTTGTTTCTTTATGCTACTTTGATTCACTTTCTAGTTTCTCTTCCTTTATGTCTGATGAACTCACTTTATCATTCCTCTTAGGACACGTCTAGTGGTAATGAAACCTCTCAGTTTTCATCATTGGAAGTCTTAATCTTTCACTCATTTTTGAAAGAAAGTCTTTAGAGATATTAAATTCTTGGTTGGAAATTTTTTTTCCAGCACATTAACTATTTTATACCACTGCCTTCTTGCCTCCATGGTTTATTATGAGAAATTGGCACTTAAACTTATTGGGATTTCTTCTTTCTTTGCATATTGATATCCAGTTCTCCTAATATTTTTTGGATGCTGGATCATGTGATTTTTCTTCTTTGATTTATTAATCTGGCATATTGTGCCGATTGATTTTTTGTGTTGAACCAACATTGCATACCTGATATAAAACCCACTTGATCATGATGAATCATTCTATTAATGTGTTGTTGGATTTAATTAGCAAGAATTTTCTTGAAGATTTCTGCATCCATATTCATTAGGGAAATGTATCTGTAATTTTCTTTTTTGTAATACCTTTATCTGGTTTTGGTATTAATTGGCTTTAGAGAAAGTTTGAGAGCATTGCTTCCTGTTCAATTTTTTGGAAGTGTTTGAGTAAGATTGGCATTAAATCTTTTTTTAAATATATTTTTTATTTATTCTTAAAATATACTTAAATTACATAAAATGTTACATAAAAAAATATAAGGGATTCCCGTATGCCCCACTCCCCACACTATCCATTTTTCCCCCACATTAACTTCTTTCATTAGTGTGGTACATTCATTGCAATTGATGAATACATTTTGGAGCATTGCCACTAAGCATGGACTATAGTTTACATTGTAGTTTGCAATCTTTCCCATTCAATTCTGTAGATTATGGCAAGGTATATACTGACCTGTATCTGACACCCAGGTCGATTCAAAGTCCTGAAAATGCCCCCCCATTACACCTCTTTTTTTCCTCTCCCTGCCTTCAGCACCTCCAGTGGCCACTGTCTCTACATCAATGATATAATTGCTTCTACTGCTAGAATCACAATAAGTCTTGTTTGACTACTTGGAACAACTCACCATGGTTTCATGTGGTCCTGGGCTTTTCATTTTGGGGAGATGTTTGATGACATTTTCTATCTTTTACTTTTGTTGAGGTCTTCTGTTTCTTCATGGGTCAGTGTTGGTTGTTTCTTACATTCATAGGAAATTTTCCATTTCGTATATGTTGTCTAGTTTTTTGGCATAGAGTTGTTCATAGTATCATTTTATGATCTCTTTATTTCTGTGGGGTCAATTGTAATGTCTCCATTTTCATTTCTGAATTTATTTATTCACATCTTCTGTTTTTTTCTTTGTCAGTCTAGCCAATTGTAAATTTTGTTCATCTTCTCAAAGAACGACGTTTTCGTTTTGTTAATTCTCTGTATTGTTTTTTCTGTCAATTTCATTTATTTCTGATCTGATTTTTATATTTCATTCCTTCCACTTGCTTTGAGGGTAGTTTGCTGTTCTTTTTTACAGTTTCTTCAGTTGTGCAGTTAGGTCATTGATTTTATCTCTTTCTTGTTTTTAAATCTTACCTTTGAGAACTATAAATTTCCCCCACAACACTGCCTTCCATGCATTCCATAGGTTCTGATATTTTGTGTACAGTTAGTATTATTCAAGATATCTGTTTCTTTGT